>JAANYP010004068.1:125950-236652 GCA_020465985.1 Centrapalus pauciflorus
GCATAACAGCACTTTTCTTGATATACTTTTCTACTCAACGCATCCGCGACAACATTTGCTTTGCCGGGATGATATAAGATCTCGCAGTCATAATCCTTGATAAGCTCCAAGGACCGACGCTGCTTCATGTTCAGATCTTTTTGAGTGAAAAGGTATTTGAGACTCTTATGATCGGTGTAGAGCTGACACCGAGTCCCATATAGATAGTGACGCCAGATCTTCAGCGCAAAGGTAACAGCAGCCAACTCAAGATCATGAGTTGGTGCACTTTTCTCATAGTCTTTTAATTGCCTTGAAGCGTAGGCAATTACTTTTCCCCTTTGCATAAGAACACATCCTAAGCCAGTACCAGATGCATCGCTGTAAACAACGAAATCGTCATTGCCTTCTGGCAAGGCTAGGATCGGCGCTTGAATCAACTTTTGCTTCAGAATATCGAATGCCTCTTGCTGTTTATCGGACCAAACGAAAGGAGTATTCTTTCGTGTTAGCATTGTAAGCGGCACAGCAATCTTTGAGAAGTCCTTTATGAATCGCCGGTAATAACCAGCCAATCCAAGGAAACTTCTTATTTCAGAGGCATTGCGAGGTGTTTGCCATTTCTGAACGGCCTCGACTTTCGAAGGATCAACGGAAATCCTTTCGCCAGAAACAACATGGCCAAGGAACTGGATCTATTAAAATCAAAGTAGGAATTCAAGTTCTGATGTAAATCAAAGAATACTTAGGAAATAGCTCAAGACATATATAATAGAAATTGTACCTGTCTGAGCCAAAATTCGCACTTAGAGAATTTTGCGTAGAGTCTTTCTTTTCTTAATAACTCTAGCAATTGCCGCAGATGGATAGAATGATCAGCCTCCGTTTTGGAGTAAATCAGAATATCGTCTATGAACACGATAACGGATTTATCCAACATTGGTCTGCACACGCGATTCATGAGATCCATGAATGCCGCTGGTGCATTTGTTAAGCCGAACGGCATCACGAGAAATTCGTAATGACCGTATCTTGTACGGAAGGCTGTCTTCGGAATATCCTCATTTCTTACTTTCAGTTGATGATACCCAGAATGGAGATCTATCTTTGAGAAATAACTAGCTCCTTGCAGTTGATCAAACAGATCATCAATCCTGGGCAAAGGATATTTATTCTTTATGGTGACTTTGTTCAACTCGCGGTAGTCGATGCACATACGGAAGGTTTCGTCTTTCTTTTTAACAAATAAAACTGGTGCACCCCACGGAGAAGAACTCGGTCGAATAAACCCCTTCTCTAACAGCTCTTGCAGTTGCTTAGACATTTCTTGCATTTCTGCAGGTGCAAGTCTGTATGGAGCTTTTGCAATAGGAGCCGCACCAGGAACCAAGTCAATACTGAACTCGACTTGACGTTCCGGTGGCACTCCGGAAATATCGTCAGGGAATACGTCTGGGAACTCACAGACGATAGGAATATCAGACAACGATTTCTTTTCAGAGTTGGATTCAGATAAAATGTAGCACAGATAGGATTCGTGACCCTTGGATAGATACTTATAAGCTTTATCAACAGAAATGAAGCAGTGATCACCTTTTCGCTTCTCGCCCTCGATCTCAAGTACTCGGCCGTCTGAAGACTTGATTCTGATGACTCGTCGGTTGCAGATAATTGTAGCCTCGTTGTTCATTAGCCAATCCATGCCGATGATGACATCAAATTCTTTTAACGGAATCGGGATGAGGTCAAGATTAAATACAATATTATCAACAAGTAGTGTGCAGTTTCGATAAACGGAATCAGCCATAACGAAATTGTTACTGGCTGTCTCAATGTCTAGTATCACAGATAGCTTTGATGGAATCTTACATAATTGTCGTGCAAAAGAGGTTGATATGAAAGAACGACTTGCGCCAGAATCAAATAATACACGAGCCGGAATCGAGTTAAGTAAAAACATACCCGTAACTACATCAGGTGTTTCTTTTGCTTCCTCGGCTGTTATTTGGAAAGCTCGAGTCCGTGCAGTCGGCGTTGCAGCAGAACTTTTCCCTGTAGAACCTCCTGCGGATGATTGAGACTGATACCGTTGCCCGCTTCGACACTGGTACATGAAGTGTCCTTTCTTACCACATTTCGCACATCCTCGTCCCTGCTGTGGACATTCCTCACTGCTGTGACCGATCATATTGCACGCAAAGCAAGTAACATCTTCTGGATTGCACAACCCCATGTGTGACTTTCTGCATCGCTTGCAGAATCGTGGCTCGTTCGTGAGGGAGTAAACTTGTGCTTTCTGTTGTGAACTATGCTGATGGGATTGCTGATATTGTGACTGAGACTTATTTGGCTTAAAGAATCTGCCAAACCGCTGTTTCTTTGGAGGAGACGGATTCATCGGGTTAGTAGACGGAGCGTATAGCTGATCGCCGTACTCTAAATAACCTCGCTCGATTTGTCTAGCCGCTTCTACCATTTCCAAGTAACTCTTGTATTTAATAGCGCTCATCGGATGTCTGTATCTTGGATTAAGTCCTCCACGGAATCTATTCATCTTTCTCTCTTCGGTAGCAACTTGGTATGAGGAATAACCGCATAATCGCAAAAACTCGTGTTCGTATTCGTCGACTGTCTTCGTTCCCTGAGTCAGCTGCATCAGTTGTACTTCCATTTTATCTTTTTGGTCGACTGGACAGTACTTTGCATTGAACATATCAAGAAACTGCTCCCATTCTAGAGTCTGAATTATTTCTTCGCCATATATGCTTCTCTGGGTTTTCCACCAGGCACGTGCAGCACCGACAAATAATGCGGATGCATAACTTACTTTCTTGGAGTCTAAGCAGTCAGAGATTCTAAAGATCTCTTCAGTATGACTAATCCAATCCATCGCCTGAATTGGATTCACTGTTCCTTCAAAATTCAATGCACCGCTAGCTTTAAAATCCTTAAATTTGCAGCCTTTTGGCTGAGCAGTTTGGGTTTCAGGATTAGATTTATCAGAATCAGATTCATTGGTCTGGACTTGCTTTTCTTTTCTCTTATTTTTCTTTTCTTCACGTCTTTTAGCTTCGGCCTCATCTCTGGCCTGAAACTGTTCTTTCATTATTTTGTTCTGTTGTTCTGAGTGTTGGGCTAGAAGTTGTTGCATCATTTCAAACATTTGTTGTGGATTCATATTGCTGGGAATATCACCTGATCCTGATCCTGACATCTTCTACTGAAAATTAAGATAAGTCAACTATCAGTTTATAGACTTAGATCTATGTACCCTTTTTCCCATCTTAATAGTCTGTACATCCTATCTCAGTTCAAACCACCTAAATGATTGATATATATGTATTGCTTCAATTTGAGATCAAGTATACCCACGTAATACTTGATTCACTCAAACTAGTGCTCTGATACCATCCTGTGAAGACCATCCCTTACGGGGCAGTCCTCAAAGTCTAGGTCCCAATTCATGCAACACGATATCAATCATACTAAGACAGGGTAATTAAATTGCGGAATAATAAAATTACATGTACATACAAGATTAGGATTAAGTTTACATATTTCAAAATAAAGTAATAAAAGGGTAACATCTAATCTAATCATAATATCATACATTACATCAAATCTACCCAGAACCACCACAATTGTTGTCTTCCAATCAGTACCAGAAAGATTTGTTGAGTAGTGGTCTAGAAAATCTTCAAAACTTGGATCTTGAATGACCTAAGTACTAGGTCCTGCAGGTGATTTTCCTTTGGCTTTTCCTGTAAAATTTTAATGCAACATCTGTAAGCAAAGCTTAGTGAGTATATAGATTTTCAATATCAACATGCGTGTCAAGCGGAGTCATTAGTCTTAGCGTGATATGTCTTGGCTGCCGCTACAGCCCTCATGATTGAGATATAGAATCATAAGATCGGATGATGTTCAAGCCACACTCACGCTTAAATCGTGGGGATCAGCCACATACTGGGCTAGCTACCAGTAAGTCAATATGGCGGAACATCGGAGGTCATTACCAAGTTCATAAGAACTGGTGAAATAGCCGGGTCTAGAACAATAGACCATAAGGGCTAGTCAAGCTGAATCAATCTATCAAATGTCTGATCAATGATGTAAGCATATGTCTTAGAAGTCATGATAGCAATGAATCATAAAGCAAAGTCTGAAGCAATATTAAATGCAATATGAAAAGATAATCAAATAGCTATCATGATTCACTGGGCAACACCCAACCATGGTGTGCACAGGTCTCAATTCAGCTGATAAATGAATGTCAATAAATCTAACAGCAGCAATATATCTCAACCGGATCTATGCATGTTCAATCTGAATATCTATAACTCACAGGTCTGGGTCTTGGTCAAACAGATATATGAATCTGCCACCTGAGTTATCTCAGGATTTTGTCAATCTGTAATCTGTCAATTCTTTTCAAATCAGAGACCCGCTTTCAAGTCTTTAAGTCTTTAAATCTTTGTTCAGATAACAACTGAACCTGTTCAAATTCATTCATGATAATATCATGTTAATTTCATCGTCTGTATCATCATCATTTTCATTATTTCTTTTGGTCATTAAAATCTGTAATTCTATCTGATTCTGATAATTTCTTTATTCTCAAATTATTCTCTGTCTCAATATTTCTAAAAAAATCCTTTATTTATACATTTAACAATGTATATAATCATTCATTTAATTGAAATATCAATTATATAAAAGTTGGGTTTCGGATCCCTCTATTTCGGATTCACCCGGATTCGGGAACCAGGATTCGGATTGCCGGATTCGGACGCATCCGAAGTGGTACATCTGGATTCGAACCAAGTACAGTCCGAAATGAGCATTCAATACTCAGGTTAACAATCATCCTAATTCGGATCAATCATCCGAAATATAACAATATCCGAATTAGGATCCTATTCAATATGCCAAATCCGAAATAGAACATATCGTCCGAAGTATAAGGGTCCGAAATAGGCTACATCCGAATTAGTACCTTCCGAACTCGGGTCATCCGAGTTCGGACCATCACTTAACAAACAATAATTTTTATTTTTCCGAAGTATGGGAACCGAAGTGGTGCATCATCCGAATTCGGACATATCCGAATTCGGATCCTTCATGTTCATAAATTTCCAGATTTGTTCTTGGTGTTCTTGGTGTTCTTCATACGGATTTTTGTCAAATTTCACTAAAACTCATTTATATCGACATGCAATGTATTATAATGTTGTAATATCATTATTTGAATGTTTTTTATAGTAATTTTCCTATCATAATCACATTTATTTGATCAAGATCATCCAAAATATGATATTTTTGCCAAGAACACGTTTTCATCAAAAATTCCGATTTCTTCACATTTTGGATGATTCAAACCAAAATCTTTGTTTCTTTAGCATCTATTAACTTAATTACATCATTATCTATCAATTATATACACATGCAATCATCGGATTACATATTTTAAATCCTAGCTTTCGGTTTTTATACAAAACCGAACCAACTCAACAATTTTTGAAGTTTAAATCGATAATTACCTCAAATTCTTGCAATTTCTTGTTGATTGCTGTGAGTTGTAACTCTTCCTTGTCTTAATTCTTGAATTAATTGCACAAACCTTGAATTTCTTGGCAAATTTGTGAAATTGCCGTATAGGTGTAGAGTGAGAGTAGAGAGAGAAGTTAATTGTGTTTAAATGATCTTAAATGATCATTATTCTAGGCTTTTATATATAATTTTGATCTCATTTGTTATTTAACCCACTAAACTTTTGTATTTTACATCTCTTTATTATAATCATCTTTTAATAATTCAAAATCATAAATACAATTTAATTAATATTTTCATTACTAAATTATATTACAAAATAATGATGTAATAATATTACATTATTAACTCAGATACTGAAAATAAAAGATAGGTTGTTACATACATCTATCAACTGCTGCAACTTACGATAAGCCCCATGCTGAAAATGATCAAATGGGCAATCTGCTACGCTTCTGTGGTGTGGCAGAACCCAAAATAGGGGCAACACTATTCAGGAAGGACCTCTCTCCTACCTACAGTTATCTCTTCGCCTCAGTGGTGATGTGTTTTGGAAGCAAAGTTGGTTCATTTGACCAGCTCAGCAGAGATGAAGTTCCTATCGCCCTACAATTCGTGGATGGGACTACCCTTGATATGGGTAAATGGATTTTTGTGAATTTGAGGAACCTGGTGCAGCAAGAGTCAAGACCAGCTGCTGTTCGATATCCCAGGTTTCTGAGCCTCATTTTCAAGCATGTATGTGGTGAGCATCTCTATAACTCTCAGCCTCTTCTTAAGACTGCTGCATTCCCAATTATAGGGAATAGAGTTTTCTATACTCCAGTCCTGCAGAATGAGCCTCCTCTATCCACACCAATGAGGAGGCTGCTAGGTTTGGTGGAAGGACCCTCTACTGTGAGGGTGGATCCAGAGACTGCTCCCACCAGAAAATCCAAAGCCAGGTCCAAGCTTGTCAAAAGGACCCTGGCAACTGAAGTTGGGCCTGTGAAAAAGAAGGCCAAAACAGCTCAGTCTGAGTCTGTTCCTTTAGCCTCTGTGGCTGAGGAAGAGCAGACTCCTCACCCTGGTTCATTTGTTGAGCCTGAAGCCTTTGTGGCTGGTGCCTCTGTGGCACAAGAGACCATGGAACAGGCCAGCCCCACTGTTCCTAGCCCAGTCTCACATCCTGTCCAAACAGATCCTCTTCCTACTCCCCAATCACCCACATCATCCATCCATTACCAACGCAAATCACTAGCCAAAAAGAAAACAGCCCACAAAACCACCTCCTCTGTTCCCTCTCAACAGGGTTCAGTTGAAAAAGAAGCAACCCCAGCTGCCTCTCCTATTTTGGGAGCAGGTTCAGCTCATTTGGAGCCTGCTTCACTCCAATCTGAGTCTACCCAGAGTCAGCCTAGACCCTCTGGTTCCTCCCAACAGGAACCAGTTGTACAAACGGAGATACCCACATCAACTATCCCAGCCTCCCAACAGGCTGAGGATATTGAAAGACAGGAGTCCTCTCCACTCCATACTGTGTCCACACTGTCCCCCACTCATATCTCCTCACACCCTGAGTCTGCACGAGGTGTCCACGCTGCTGATATAGACCAATCAGCAGCTCAGCCTCAAACTTCTGCTCCCCATGATACAGCTGTTCTACACCAACCAGCTGCTGAGGGACCAACAACCCAAGCTGATGAACCTCAGGGATCATACCATCCCTCTGGTGAGGCTGCTCCCTTCATGCAAATTCCATCAGCAGGTTTCACCACTGCTGATGTTGAAATGCATATCCCATCTCCCGATGATGAGGTGCCTTTAGACCAAGGCACTGCAGAGGGAACCTCCACTGGTCTTCATGAGGATGTTGCAACACAAGCAGCATCTGAAAGGCCCCAAACATCATCCCCTTCTCCTGGTGATGCAGCTACAGCCGCTGCTGAAGGACCTCTTGATCCCTCCAACCTGGGCCATCTTACTTTTGCCCAGGCTATGGAGCTTCTGTCCAAAGTCCCTCTTCCCTCTCCATCACATCCTCAAACACCAGCCTCATCATCATCTTCTCCATCTACCCACTCAAAACAATCCACCCATACACCACCATCTCCCAAAGACCTGCCTTTGAAGGATCAGCTTTCTTTGCTGACCAACAAAGTTGGTTCTTTGGAAAACACCATGCACTCCCTACCATCCATCATCTCAGACTCTGTGTCTGAGCAGCTCAAAGGCTTCTTTGATATGTTCAAAGAATCCTTCCCAGTCACTCCCCAAACTGACAACTCTTCACAGCTGATTGCACTCACTGCACAGCTGCAAACTGTATCCAACTCTCTCTCCTCTATCCTCTCCTTACAACAGGACTCTGTGTCCTCTATGGCAGCCATTTCCCAACAGCTGTCATCTCTCCTCACTTCTTGCAACACTACCCTTCCTAACACATTGGCCAGCCTGAACACTCTTATTGGCTCTCTATCAAATACTGTGTCCTCAGACCTTGCTGATGTGCAAGATACTCTTGAAGTCCATCTTGCACAGCTTCAAAGCCTGTTGTTCACAGCTTCTGATAGAGAAAACATTGTTAAGCTGACCACTCTTGCTGATTCCCAAGCCTCTTCTCTTCAGGCCTGTCTTTCCCAGCTTGCAGAGGTTAAGGACAACCTGGCTTTCTTAGTGACAAGCCTGGTTGGCCCCAAACCTGCTGCCAAAACTGCTGGTAAGCCTGCTGACTTTGTGTCTTCAGGCAGACCAGGTGTTGAAGGTGCTGTTCCATCTCCTTCAAAGGGGGAGAAGTCATCTGCCTCGAAGACTAAGTCTAAGGGGGAGAAAACCTCTTCTCCTAAGGAGAAAGCAGTACCTACAACTCCCACTGGTCAACCAGCAGGGACATCTACAGGTACATTGGAAGGTGCCTCCCAAGCTGCTCAGCCTACTCAGGTTGAATCTCCAAACCCTGCTCAGTCTAAGGGGGAGGAAGTCATTCCTGAGGACAGGCCTAGCAGTAAAAGGAGGCACTTAATTCTAAATGAAGAAGAAGAAGAAGAAGAGGAAATTCCTGAGGCTGCTGTCACTACAGCAGCAGCTAAAGGAAAAGAAAAAGCAGCCATTGATCAACAACAGCAGAAAGCAGCTGATCTTAAGTTTCACAAAGCCAGGGCTAAAGAGATGGGTCTTCCTATGCACAAGTACTTTGAGTTTAGAGAAGAACAGCTTCAAGCTCTGGAGGAATTGAGAAAAGAAGAAGAATCTGCTAAAGCTGCTAAATCTTTTGCACTCCAAGAAGCAAAGAAAATTAAAATGTCTACCTTGGAGGTGCAAAAGAAATTAATGGAAGCTGCTAAGGAATCAGCAGGAGAAAAGGAGGGAGAAAAAGCACAGGGTGCTCAGGTCTCTGTGACCAAGACTCAAGTACCCTCTGCCAGAGCCAAATTCCACTTTGACAACTTGGCTAGAAAGAAATTTCATGATGTTGCTACTAGAAGGCTTGCCAAGGAAGCGATTGTCAAAGCTGTTCCCATTTCAAGAAAAGGCACACAGTGGAAGCTTCAGATCACCAGGATGGATGCAACAGGCCCTGAAATGGAATCCTACGATCATACTGATGTTGCACAGATGGGATACAGGGAATGGGTGGAACTGGCAGTTGCCCTGAGCCAGTCTAAGTCAGAAACGGCTAAGACTATCAGGGCATACATCAAGAAGCTGATGGAGAGAGTAAGTGAGTTGGGCCTGATTCCAAAAGAAGTAAAAGAGGGTGTCTCTGTGACATACCCCAAAATAAAGGCCAGAAGGACAAAGAAGGATACAGAGATGGAACTACTCCTTACGCTGATTGAACAGGGCGACTATGCTATTGAAATAAAAGGAGTTGATCATAGTCTGCCTAAAGGAATAGAGTTTGAGGATGGCAAAATTATTGAAGAACCTGAGCTGGGGGCATTTTTTGTAGATCCCCTAACTCAGAAGAAGTGCTTCCAAAGAGCCTCAGAGCTGTACAAAGTTGATCTGAGACAACTTGCCGCGTTCAGACTTGCAGTTTCTTTCAGGCAGTCTAGCAAATGGAGAGCAGCCATCTGGGATCAGCTCAGAGGCTTCTATGAAAGAGGAGAGCTCAATGATCCCAAGTTCATGATTATCAGAAGTGAAATTGAGGAACTTGAGGATACAAGGGAAGAACTGGAAAGGATGGTTCAGGATCCTTCTCCATTGATATGAAGTCATTCTACCGTCTGGGTAGGTGAAGAATGGAAGCTGTCCATCAGTTGGACAGGCTTGCTATTATCTGCTCCCAACTCAAACAGTCCAAACATCTTGTACATTAGTTGTACATCTTGTACATTAGTTGTACAATATTACATAAGTTGTAATTTTTGCTTTTACATTAGTTGTAAAATACATTAGTACATTAGTTGTACTCTTGAAAGAACATGTGTTGTTCTAGTGTAATCAAGAATCAGTGTATATATAAACTGATCTTTTACTTTACTGTAATGTTGTAATTTTATTTCAGCAAATGTACTGTAAAAATATATAGTGATTTTTGATAAGACCAGCTTAGACTGGTTATTGCAAATAGGGGGAGATTGTTAGGCACAAAAAGGCCTCAGTCAAACCTGTTCTACATCTGAGGGGAGATTTATAATCAAACCTGTTGATGCATTTGAAGGTTGAATTTAAGGCCTGTTATATGTCTTATTGAAACCTGAAAATGATTTGCAATATCAGTCTAAAGCTGTTCTATATGTTGCATGTGTTGCAACTAAGACAGTTTGTCCAAGCTGCTCTGTCTGCTGAACAGGCTGGACATAAACTGTCTACGCTGCTCTACACTGTTGAGCAGCTTGGGCATTTTTAAAGTGTTCTGTTCTTTGTGAACAGAACCTGTTCTTTGTGAACAGGCTAAACACTTTATGGAATATGTTTCCAAGTCATCATGTATTGTTTTTGACTACAAGATCAGTTTACAAAGTCGAAGACAAAGTGGAAAACAGAACTGCTCAGCCTGCCCAAGCTGTTCTGTAACATGAAGACAAAAGGTTATTTGAAAAAGGGTGACAGACCTTTTTCTTATATCAAAATAGGCCTTTACAAGGAAGAAAGACGCAAAGTTGACATTCCTAAATTAGTTAAAGGCAATGCAACAGTAGACAAAGTAAAAAGACAAAAGTTCTGCACATGTGAAGACAAGTTTGCTTTTCAGAAAAGTGCAGAAAAGGTTATGTTGTCTTTTCAACAAGACTTTTCCTTTTCATTCCGTCCAATGAAGATGTTTCTCTTAGATCCTCTAAGTGAGTATAAAAGGAAGCTTCTAAGGTCAGAAAGAAAGGGTGAAGAAAGCTAAGTGCTGAAACCCAAGAGTGAACGTGCAAGTGTGATTTTCATGCATGCAAGTCTTCTGTGTAAACCAGCATCTGTGTGTCTAAGCTGTTTTACATAAGCTGTTCCTTTAAGTCTTGTAAACACAGTGAGTGCTTCTTAGTGAGTGTATTCATTGTATTCTAGTTTGAGTTTGTCTTAGACTAGTGAACATACTGTTGTATCTGTCATCTCAGCTTGAACTATTCCGCATTCAAGCTTGTTTGTAATTAACAAATTGTTGATAATACATACAAACATTGAGAAAAGAGTGTGTAGTTTTTAAATTGCTGTATTCACCCCCCCCCCTCTACAGCTTATAACTATATACCTTGGGAACCTCTCGGGACCTACAATAATAAACCTATATAATAATAAATAAATCTAATTTTGTTTTATCTTTCAAATTCTTATAAAATCATTATTTCTATTAATTAATAATTGGTTTAAATCTTTTTAATAAACCTAATATATAATTTTGGAACTCACTCTAAATGAAGTAAGTAACGGGTAACAGATTAATTAATTATTCACGTTTATATTTACGATTAATATTGATTACATGTTATTAAAAGTTAATTAGATTAATTCGGACCGTAACCCAAAATGGAATAAAATTATATTCACGACTTATTATTTAATTAAGGTTCACTTATAAGTTAATTTGAATGTTCAAATGGATTAAAATACATACACTAAAATTGTATGTTGTTGAATACTGATTAAAGTAAACGGAGAATTTCATAATTAATTATTAGAGCGCCGATTCGATTACTAAAGGTTCATGAAACATTTAAGTTGAACCAACAATAATTGCGAACCGAACTTAATAATTATTATTAATAAAAGTATGTATTAAAATAGTGGATTGGGTAGTTAGAAGACCAACCTAGCTGAGTTCTAATTTAAGTTCGTTCTTATAGATCGAATCGATTCGTAGCGGATTAAATCTGTCGTCGTGATTTTGCGGAGCTGCTATTAAGGTACGGATCCCATACTTCTTTCAGTGTTACTCTTGAGTTTTTCGTTGTGTGAATTGCATACTAATACTTGACAGTCGAATTTTTATATCTCGTGTCAGTTTCTTTTTCAAAAGCAAATAGAGGAAAACCAAGCAATCATTCACGTTTATATTTACGATTAATATTGATTACATGTTATTAAAAGTTAATTAGATTAATTCGGACCGTAACCCAAAATGGAATAAAATTATATTAACGACTTATTATTTAATTAAGGTTCACTTATAAGTTAATTTAAATGTTCATATGGATTAAAATAAATACACTAAAATTGTATGCTGTTGAATACTGATTAAAGTAAACGGAGAATTTCATAATTAATTATTAGAGCGCCTATTCGATTAATAAAGGTTAATGAAACATTTAAGTTGAACCAACAATAATTGCGAACCGAAGTTAATAATTATTATTAATAAAAGTATGTATTAAAATAGTGGATTGGGTAGTTAGAAGACCAACCTAGCTGAGTTCTAATTTAAGTTCGTTCTTATAGATCGAATCGATTCGTAGCGGATTAAATCTGTCGTCGTGATTTTGCGGAGCTGCTATTAAGGTACGGATCTCGTACTTCTTTCAGCGTTACTCTTGAGTTGTTCGTTGTGTGAATTGCATACTAATACTTGACAGTCGAATTTTTATATCTCGTGTCAGTTTCTTTTTCAAAAGCAAATATCGTTTTTAAAACGCTCGTAAAACATTTGCGAAAAGAGAACATATTTGGAAAACAGTTATTTTCATGGCTTTTGTGAATGTGATATTGTCTTGTGAAATGTGGCCCTTTTTGTATTGAAATGGTTATTTATCTTTGAAATGTTTAATCGGGCCTTTTGTTATGCTTGAACCCTAGACAGTAGACAGGGATAGGATTACCGAGTGAACTACATGTGGAGGTACCACAGGCATGCCATTGCGACACCAATGGCATGACACTTCCGTAACAGTGTGATCGGTTACGGCGTCTCCCTTTTGTTTGCGATTCATGATTGAATGATTAATTGAGATTATGTTTATGATCGATGGAGATCATGTTAGCTCGGGAAATGAGTTGTTGATTATTTCAGGGAGGCGTATGGATGCATCCTAGGGTATGTTATGAGTTTTGCGGAAGTAAGGTGTAATGCCATACACCCCTTCCGGCCAGATGCACTGCTGTGGCACGACTCAGTGTAGTCTTGAGAGTGAGAATGATTGTGAGATGGATTATTGTTTATGATGTTAGGCCGTTCGGTAAATATAACCCAACCCTTTGTTGCTTCAGCCATTATATTCTTTGTTTGATCTGGTGTGGAGGTGGATATTTATGTTTTAAAGAAAAACCATTTTCAAAGCTTTCCTTTTAAAGAAACTTATTTTCAAAACATTCTTTAGTCTTTGAATTCGTATACGTTGCTCTTGTAATCGATCTCCGTACTGGGCGTTTGGCTCATGCTGTGTTCTTTCTTCCGGCAGGTACTCAGGGTTGATGATGGGCAGAGTGTGCTGAGTGTGGACCGTTGAGGACTTAGATTTATGTTAGCTATTTTATTTTAATATTAGTAATCATGAACATTTGTTAATGTTTAATTTAATTTTTAATTTGATAGTCTAGATCATTTGGAAATTTATGTTAAGCTTTAACAGTTTAATAAATAATATAGTTTGTTTTGGTTAGATGAGGTAGTTAATTAACATCGCCGGTCCAGTCGGGATCGGGGTGTTACAATTAAATTGGCCAATGTCCCTTCGAGATTTGAGCTGTGCATGAGCCTAGTGCAGTGCATGAGCAATAGAGCTGCGCCGTGCATGAGCCGAGTGCAGTGCATGTGCTTTCCGCGTTCATATATGCATGTTAAATGTGAAATTCTACATTCTCACTAAGCAAATAAGCTTACCCCGTTGTTGCATTATTTTTCAGGTAAAGGCAAAGGATTGGCTGGACCTAGTTCATAAGTCAGGACTTTGAAAGAGCTTGGAATGCTTTAGAACCTGTTTCAACGCCTTGGTACTTGATTGATGATTGAGCATTGGGGTTCGGGGCTAGTTTATATTTGTGTTTTAATGTAATAGTTTAGAAGACTGTGTCCTATCCGCTTAAATTTGTCTCTGTTTCTAATTAACTTTAATTCCGCACTGTTAATTTTATCTTAGTTTCATAATTGATATTGCGTTGCTACTGGGCCTAGACTTAAGACCTTTGAGAAATCTTGGGTCTCACACATACGATGGGGAGAGAGAGATATATATATATACGGTGGAGAGGTGGTTACAACGAAGGTGATGGTGGTGGTGGTGGTGTGGTGGATACAGTGGAGAGAGAGAGAGAGAGAGAGAGAGAGAGAGAGAGAGAGATAAACAGAGAGATGTGAGGAGGTGATTACTTTTTTTGAATATTTATTCCTTATTTAATTCTAATTTACCTATTACTATTAATTCCATATATTTAATTTTACATATTCGATATTCCAGGAATACCCTTAGTGCACCCTTGTTTGTATCTTTGGTGCACAAAAGTTCCTAAAGGTTCCTCAGTGCATAAAAGTTCTCAATTGAACCTCTATATATATATATATATATATATATATATATATATATATATATATATATATATATATATATGTATGTATATATATATATATGTATGTATGTATGTATATATGTATGTATATATATATGGTTGGGTTCATATGAGAACCCTTCTATTTCGTGAGAACGTGAGAAGCACTCTAAAATTTCTGCATCCGATGTATAAAATTGTGCATTTGATACTAAAATTAATACATTTTGATAAATTTATATATTTCAATTAAACAATTACACATCTAATAATATATTTGTCCACTTTATGTACGATTTATGCATTTGATAAAAATTTGTGCATTTAACATTTAAATTTGTGCATTTAGTGTATAATTTATTGAATTTAAGTTTTAAAGGTAATTATAATGTTAGATTCTCATATTTATTAATATTAAATACCAATAATGATTTTGAGTTATAAATTTAATTTTCAAATTTGTGCAATTGATGTATAAGTTTGTGCATTTTGGAGTGGTTCTCACGTTCTCACGAAAATGAGGGTTCTTACCGGAACCCAACCCTATATATATATATATATATATATATATATATATATATATATATATATATATATATATATATATATATATATATATATATATATATATATATATATATATATATAGGGTCGGGATCAATGGGGTACCATATTAGACTTATATATATATATATATATATATATATATATATATATATATATATATATATATATATAGGGTCGGGATCAATGGGGTACCATATTAGACTGAGGAACCGGAGTCCACCAATGTTTGGTTACAAGTACAAAAGGGTAATATAGTCAATTATGTTTTATTTTAATTAATAAATAATATTTAGTTATTTAGGAAATCCCTTAGTTGTAGGGATTTGATACTCTTACCTACTATAAAGAACTTTCTGAACATGTTCAATAAGGGTACTGAACATGTGCAATATATTGGTGATTGCATTTAAAATCATATTGAAGTATTTGAACATGTGCAGCAAGGGAATATATAGGGATAAAACACATTAAACATGTGCAGTATTCAATATTTGCAATATACGTGTACAGTATTGAACATGTGTAGTATTGAACATGTGCAGTATACGTGTGCAGTATTGAACATGTGCATTTAAAACCATATTGAATAATTCGAACATGTGCAGTATACGAAGACAATGGTAAAACTCAACTTTGAAGCGGACGACAACTAAAAATAAATATCAATGGAAGGTTATCGCTACAATAGGCAACAGAACTATTAACTGCAAATGAGATATTTTCGGGAATTAGAGAATATTTGATTCTCATTTTAAAAAATTTTCATACCTATTTTACCCCTCACATTAAATGACGTGGGATTCAATTTTCAACAGAATTTTATATATTAATTAATAATTTCAGTGATAAATGATTGGCTATAAACGGTACCCCGGTACCCCAGTCTAACATGGTACTCCAATGATCTTGAATATATATATATATATATATATATATATATATATATATATATATATATATATATATATATATATATATGGTCAGGTTCTATGGGGCACCTGTATGCATTGTGCACTTTGGGAACCTCTATGCATCGTTAGATCTTCAATTTTAATGGTTCACATTGTAGTGGCAAAAGGGTAATTAACTTGAAAATAGATGCACGGGTGCAGAACTTCTAGCGCGCGGAAGGGCAAAATCGGAAGATGCTGGAATTCAGAAAATATTCTATCCGAATCTAAACAAACATGATGCATCTTCATCCAATTTATTGGATTCATCTTCAAACACGATGCATCTTCATCCAATTCAATTTCAAACATGATGCATTTCGACCATATTCATCCTCGTCTTTGTTCCATCATTATGCATCACCAAAATCGTGATGCATTTCGACATTTAAACGTGTTAATTTCGTGATGCATCTCTGAAATTTAAACGTGTTCATCAACATCTTCAATGTGTTCATCATTGTCGTGATGCGCTGCTGTTGTGCATCATGTTTGAAACAACCAATACCATATGCTCCAACAATTACTTGGAAGCAATAACCACCAACATGAATAAAGAATCTTAGAATTCTTTGACTAGCCATAAGCATGATACAGAATCGTAGAATGAACTGTTTGTGAAAAACTTATACTCAAAAACCATGATCAACAGACGCAAGCAACTTCTCGTCAACATCGATGCACAGGTATGGTGCAGAGTTGCATACCGACGGTGGACAGCGATGGTGGTGCTAGGTCTGGCGGTTGCAGTAGTGGTTGTCTTGTGAAAACTGGTTGAGAGAAAGAGAGATGGAGAGAGGCTAGCCATGAAAGAGAAAGGGAAAGAGAGAGAAAAGGGGATGGATTTATGGATGATGGTTGATCATTTTATTTAGTATCCTAAATAAATGATAAATATTAAATTAAATCTTATAATTTAACAATATATTATTAAGCATTCCCAAAATGCCCTTAATGCACCATTTATAAACAAGCAATGCATTTTTGGTTCCCATTTGGTTCCCGATGCATATGGTTCCCCATACAACCTCGTATATATATATATATATATATATATATATATATATATATATATATATATATATATATATATATATATATATATATATATATATATATATATAGAGAGAGAGAGAGAGCCAGGTTAAAAAAGATACCTCTTGAAATCAAGTACACTCGAAGGTACCAACCTTAAAAAACTTTTTTTTCTCATAACCATGTTTAAATTAATGTTATACACTGATATATACGAATTTCACATACATTCATACTTTCTGTTTCCTTAAAAATTATCTGAATGTTCGATACATATTTATGTGAACAGTCATCCAAGTGAATGAGCATTCACACCTTCACACCATTCACATGATTTTTTTTACCATTCACAAAATTTATGATGTTGCACATTTTTAAAAAAGTCTTATAATGTTGTCTTATACATGTGTATTAAAAAATATGTGTGAATAATCATTCACACTACGCCGGTTACGCTGGAATCCATAGGTACGTTGGTGAACCTGATCTCACACACACAGATATATATATTACAGAATAAAAAATAAATCTATATGTTTTTCTTTTAAAGAAATATTTTAATTTTAAAAATTTAATGCTTAACTAGTTTATAACCCACGTATTACGTGGATATTTTTAATTAAATTTATTTATATAAAATGTATATTAGTAAAAATAAAAACATACAAAAATAATAATTGTGTTTTTTATTATTATTTACAGATTAAAAAATAGAGTATATTTATCTTTTTTAAAAATATTAAATTGTATTTATCTTTTATTTTTTATAAGTTTTAATTATCTTTTTGGTGAACGTAGAGGTGACACGTGACATATGATGTTTACCTTTATTATACATAATAATAATAATTTCCACAACTAATTCAAATTTCTACATTTGGATCTAATTATTATTATTATGGATAGTAATAATTTTAAATGTTACAAAATCTAATTTATTACTAATTAATTAATGAAAAAAATAAAGTCAAAATTTAATGCAATTAAGTTAAGGTGTTAATTTGTAACATCTCGGATTTGAGCCTGGTACGTATATTTAATTTATTGGCTCTTTAATTTAATATTATTGTGGTGATCCAATTGAATCCCGTTTCATGGATTATACGTGTCGGGACCGAGTGATACGTGTCGCCAGATTATTAATTAGTGAATTATTATTTATGAGGTCGTGGATTTTATTGGGTTAAAATGATACTAATAGTAAAAAAGTGGTATCAGGTTCGGATTTATTGGGTCTGAGACTTTCTAAATGTGGAAGGCGTATATATGTGACAATCTTTTGAGCTTGTGTTCTTTCCTTCCCTTTCCAAAAGTAGAAAAACGTATGTATGTGTGCGTGTGATTCTGGAACGGCAAAAGCAATCCCCAAGATTTGAGCTGGGTGTTGAATTTTGATCATCTTCTTCCTCCTTTGTGTTCTTGAGCTCCCAATGTAAGAAATCATGATTTTGCTTGCTGAAATTTGAGATGTGTGTGTATGATGTTGAGGGTTTGGTTCTGGACTTTTAGGGGTGAATTATATACGTGCTGGTTTCCGCCATGAACGACGAGCAGAGGAGATGGGGCTGTAGCGTGAGCGTGGTCGCAATGGGTGGGGCGCGACCGCGGTGCCTTGGCGCGGTTCGCGATCCGGCTAGGGTTGGGCCAGTTGATTTTGGGGCTTCGGGGGTTCGTTTGAGATGTGTGTCAGGTCTGGTTCAGTTTCCGTAATTGTGTTTGGGTCTGTATCACGTATCAGTTGAAATTGTGTTAATGTTTGGGGTCCGTTATGTTTACAGGTTCGAGCGGGTCACGTACTGAGCCGCGTTAGAGTTCCGGGTCACAATTGATTTTGGGTAATCGGTGAGTACTCGAGTTCT
The DNA here is from genome assembly GCA_020465985.1 of Centrapalus pauciflorus. Lineage (NCBI taxonomy): Eukaryota > Viridiplantae > Streptophyta > Magnoliopsida > Asterales > Asteraceae > Centrapalus > Centrapalus pauciflorus. The sequence goes on from JAANYP010004068.1 coordinate 144,783, forward strand.
TTCTAAATGAGCGCTCCATTTTCCGAGTTGTGTATAATGTGATATGTGTATGAGACAGAGATATGGCGTGTAGGTATGATTCTATCTACCACATACGTGCTATATGTGTTTGAGTTGCAGGTACCCGCTATATGTGATCGCGCAGGCTGACTGTCCCTAACCAGTCATGAAGTATGAGACTGTATATATACAACAGTGTTTATTGCTAGGTCGCTCCTGTGCCTATTGTGTTGCTAACCGCTGCTGTGTGCGGCCTGTTAGCTGGGGAACAGCGTCCCCTTGAGCAGAGATGTGCATTGAGCATTGAGCTTTGTGTTATTTGTGTTGAGCTATATATGTGGTGTATGTTATGTGCTGTTACCTGCAGAGTTTAACCGTCACGTACTCACGAGCTTCCCAGCTTACGTTTTCGAGTCTTACGTGTCTCAGGCTGTCATACAGTGGGGTCACAGCCGCAGCAGCCGCCGAAGTAGGAGCCGGGGTAGATTGAAGTTTGTGTATGTGCTTGCTGTCTTCTGATAGTAGATTTGAGAACTGTTATCTGTATTTTGTATCTAATCAGCATCAAGGGCGGACTTAGTTGTTTGGTACGGGTGTCACTTGACACCTATAAATTTTCAAAATACTGAGTCGCGTATGTATTAAAAATCCGAGTGACACCTAAGAATTTTTTTGGGTGACACCTACGAAAATTTTATACAATTATAATATACATATCTTATTTATATTTGTTGTTTTTATTACTTAAATTTATTGAAATAACACTGAGTTTTAATCAAAAAATTGTTTAAAAAAGCCTAACAACACATAAAAACAATAAGTAATTTAGTTAGCCCAATTTTTTTTTAAAAACCCAAAAAAGAAACACTCAAGGCTGAAGGCCCAAACCTGTTAGTGTTAGTCTGTTAGAGACTAGAGAGAAAAACCTAAATCAGTTTTTGGCTTTCATGACTCTATCGACTATTGCCTATTTGCCTGAGTTTTTTTTTTAATTTTTGTACTTGTAGTACAATAGTAGTTGTAGGAGAACACTGAACACACTAGAACTCTGTCTTTCTCTCTAAGTGACTAAGAGAGTAACTATTTAAGTCTTTAATTGTATGCTTGATATTTAATTATTGAAGTCTTTAATGGGTTAAATGATTAATTTACTGAAAAATAATTATATAATAAAGTATAAATATTTAATGTTTATTTTTTGAGTCTTTATATCTATTGTTAAACTTATTGTTAATTCTTTTAAAAAAAATTTAGGTTAATGGACAAATTTTTAAAAAGAAAGTTTCAATCATCTTTCGGATCCGGATCTTCAAGCAATAACCAATCGGTCCAATCTAATAGTCCCATAGAAATAGATTTGAATAATCTTCCTTGAGATCCATCGGAACGAAAATCAATTTCAACTTATCACCCTAATCAAAAAGACAAAATTAGAATAAAATATTAGATTAAGGGACCATGTCAACCACGAAGTCACGATTTTTCACAAAAAATGGTTAGTGGTATGGTAAGACGTTTTCGTTCGGCTTGGTTTGATCAATATGGCAATTGGTTGGAGTATAGTGTAAAAACGGATAAAACCTTTAGCTTGTTTTGTTATTTATTTAGAATGTCATGACAATATTTCAAAAGATGAAGACCTAAAGACAACAATTGTAAAAGTTTAAGACTTACGGTACATATTGCTTTTAAGTTTTAATGATATTGTAATGTGTACTTTTTAATTGGAAAAATCGTGTTATTCGTTAATTTTGTGTTGGGAACCGTTTCGGTGACCCGGTCCATTTTAAGAAATATTTTTAAAATCTAAATATTAAATTTACTCTAAAAAAGTGACACTGATAATATAAATTCCTGGATCCGCCCCTGATCAGGATATGTGTTAGCTATATGTGTTAGCTATCAGTTGTTGATGTGTGATAGTTAGTGATCAGTATGTATAACAGTATCAGCATGTGATGTAACACCCTCGAACTAATCCCCAAAGCCACGTAAATAACATGTCAATGCAATATAATAGAAAATATCTCTAACTATTCCCAAAGCACATACGTGGAAACCCGATAATTTTAAAACTTTTTAATTACAGAAATAAGTCACGGAAGTCTCCGATCAACTACATAAATATCCGAAGTGTGTCCAATAGTCCCCAAAATATAACTACCTCTAAATCAGGTAGCTAACTCCTCAAACACGCCGATGTAAACCTACTTGGGGTCCAGCAGGCCTACTAGAAATCCGATCACCTGAGACACACACACAAACACACACGGGGTCAGCTAACGCTGGTGAGAATGCAAGTGTTAGTGTACGATTATTATAAAAGCTCGATAAAAGAAATAAACTCGATAATAAAAGGTTCAGCGTTCTTTACTGAACAGGAATATGAGATCCCACAAAGTAGCTCAGATAGTATAACACCTTGGTTTTTATTTTAAGTATTTTGAGCAAATTGCGTTAAATGATGTAATTCCGAGTTTTGGTATAAATAGGAGCGGAGTGTTCATTTTTCTCATTTCTTGCAAAATTCAACTAGCATTTGAGACCCCCTCTCTCTAAAACCCGAACTTCTCTCTAACTTTTCTCCCAAACCGACCGGCTTAATCTCGAGTTTAATATGTCATCGGAAAGATCTGAAGAGTACTACACGGATCTGCTATTGCATGTACGATTTCATACGGATTTGAGGTAAGAATCGACACTTTATGCTTCCTTACTTTCGGTTTTGAGAAAAGAGTTCAAAATCCTCATTTTGATCCGATTAAAGCTATTATTGTTTGGGTTTTAGCTCGATTCTGTTAGATCATGTATAATAGAATCGAAACTAGGGTTATTACTTAGCTTATTCATGATTTTTGACTTGGAAATGCATGTTTAAAAGCTGCAAAACGCGAACAAATTCGAGATACCTAGAACAAATTCGAATATGGCTAAATTCGAACCTTAGGTTCGAATTTGACCTTAAGTTCGAGACTAAGCTTTCGAATTTAGTACTAAGTTCGAATGTGGTGTTCGAATTTGATCCCTATGTTCGAATTTAATGCATAAATTCGAACCCCTCCCCCCTAAATTCGAATTAAATTGATAAAATTCACGGACAACTCATAAATTAACAAAATAATTAGCAAGATATTTAGCTAGAAGTTATGGTTTGTAAATATTAGAGTTTTAAGCTAGCATTATTAATTTAGCATATATTCTGTAATGTTAAATTACAAATATTAAATTAAGCAGTTTAGCCCGTTTATGGGTCAAAGCCAGTGCCAGAATATATTAAAGCCTAGATAAGCAAGTGCAAGCATTTCAGAGCAATTTAAAGCATAGATAAGCCCAAGCAAACATTCAGAGTATTACAAAGCATAAGACAGTACTGTGAGTAACAGTTATTCTTGTTTCATGTATTATATGTAATTGAGACATAATTTGCTTCTATATGCATTCTTTGGAATTCAATAGACTTTTGTGAGTGAAGGTGAACATTGTGGTATAGGTGGTGCTCAGCTTAGCCGGATCTTACATCTGATCTATTAATGCGCATAATATAATGTTATCTGTTTATTGTTCTGCATATTATACAGCCAGCCTTGTATGAGCGTTTCTTTGTGCATTCATAAGCATTTTACATTTGAGCAAGCAATTCCGATGCTCACCACTATGCCAAGCATTATGCGGGTAGCTAGCCCCGCATCACAGATTGATCATCTGTCAGCGGTAACCCCTAGTGGTGGCATCTCCTTTCTGCGTGAAATGTCTCAATTGTGCAATCATTCTTTCTGGGTATTAAGCAAGCAAGCAAGCAAGCATAACAGCCTTTATAAGCACTTTCGCCACATATTTTACATGCATCATGAATATCTGTTAACTCACTAAGCAATTAGCTTAAAGTTGCTACTCATAATTTTTACAGGCAAAGGTAAAGAGCAAGTTGGACCTTCTGCTTAGGTCTATTATCTGATCAACCCAGAGGACTTTAGCTCACTTTTCAGCTTGTGGTATTGTATTGAGCTGCCTTGGGATTTGGGTAGTTGCTTTATTTATATTGTGATGTTTTTAGCAACTTAGTACTGTAACCTTATAGCACATGTAGTGAATGACTGTATTGTAGTACTTTATTTAGCTCTTATGCAAGCTTTAGCCTTATTATTATGCTTATGACTGTTGTTATTTATTACTGGGATAAGCAAGCGTGAATTAAAGCAAGGATGTGACAGATAGGTACTCAACTCGTGTGGACGAATCCACGTACCCAAATCCCTAGACCGCACAAAGCAGCCGTCAGGACTCAAAAGGGAACCGGGAGCGACCCGACCCATGCCAAGCCGTACGGTTTAGTATCTCGGTAGCTCGTGTGTCTCAAATCTCATATAGTAAAACTCACTTCACAATAAACACAATATACATGCATGATAGTGTCTCAATAAAAAGCTCGTAAGAAAGCTCGTAATAATCTCGTAAAAGAAGCTCAATAAAAGATCATGCAAGTATAAATAAATAATCGTACAAGTATCTCAGAAAAACATGCAAACTCACCTGTCTTGAAGTCTCCCTACTCAAGTCTCGGTTTCCTGCCCGTCCCCAACCCTATCAACTCGAGACCCTGGAATCACAATACACTGACTCAATATCACAATCACAACTCATTAACTCTATATACAATACTCAGATAACTCGCACAACCCAGATACCCAACCACTAAACCCACACAACCCGAATACCCAAACACAAGGGAATAACCCAATATCACTAACTCATCCCTAAATAAACGCTTAAAATATATTTATTTTTCTGAATTCTCACGCGGCCGTGTAAGATTTCTTACGCGGTGGTGTAGCAGTCTCCTTACGCAGTGGTGTAGAATTTCTGCAAGATGGTGTGACTGCAACCCACGCGGCCGCGTAAACAAAACCCACGCGGGCGCGTAGCTCAAGCTTTACACCACCCTGTAGCTTTTTACACGGACTTGTAAATGAATATCTACGTTGTCGCGTAGCTAACCCTACGCGGCCGCGTAAACTGACCTCCAGCAACATACGCTCTGTTTTTTGACAGGATCATTTTTACACCTCCAAACTCGATTTTTCACCACAAAAATCCATTTTTAACGTCTTTAAACACTGATTTTGGATGGGAAACACTTCACAATTCATATGTAACAATCACCAATCATTTTAACACATTAACCCTTAAATTGGAGCTCAAACTGACCTCAAACTTTGAAGAACAAGGTGATGACGAAGATGACACCCAACCTTGAAGCTTTAATCCCAATCAAATCTTCAATTGTTGATGATGTTGGCTGCTGGGACAAAACACACACACACACACAACACCTTTAAGTCTTTGGTGTTTAATGAAAGAAAGTGAAGCAACCAAGCACATAGCTCACTATTATATACGTTTTGGATTAAACTCGGTCCGACACCCACTATCCAGTGGCGGACCCAGCCACCGAAGGAACCCGTTGCACAAATTTTCGTCGCGTTCATGGTTCGAAAATTAAAATGATTATTTTGGTTGGGTCGGGTCAGCAACCATGGTTATTTATAATTTAAAATTAAACATATAATTTTAAAATAACAAATAGAATAATACATAATACATAAAAATACAATTTATTAGAAATATAAGTTAAGTTAAGTAGTTACATCTCACAGTTGCTCTTTTTGACGTTTTATATTTTTAAATCGATCAGTAAAAGCTTCATTTGTCACCATAGAAAATACTTCATGTTCAACCGCACAAATCAGAACACCATTTAAAAATTTCTTCTGACTTTTTTTTTTTCCAAAACTGGCCGGGTTAAGAAACTGGGCTTAAAATTAAAATTATTATTGAGTTTGAAATTGGGTGAAAAATAATATTGGCTTTAAAAGAATATTGGGTTAATGAGTTTAGAATTTAGTATTGGGTTTATTGAGTTTAATTTTTAGAAATATTAATAGATGTTGTTGATTTATTGAATTAATTACTTATTTAGTTATTTAGGTAATCAACTTGGTTTTTGAAGTATCAATTTTTTTAATAAAGTTGCACGCATCAATTTTTTAATACTATAAGTTGCACACTTAAAGTTCGTCAGTTGCACATAGGGGTGAGCTCGGTACCGTACCGAACCGAACCGGTACCGATCCCGAAAATACCGAAACCGAATTATAAGTTTTGGAAGAACCGAATACCGAACCGTATAATTTTATATGGTGTCGGTTCGGTACCGAATACCGAATTTTAGCTAATTTAAGAACCGAATACCGAACCGAAAGTACCGAATACCGAATTTTAGCTAATTTAAAAACCGAATACCGAACCGAATATATTAATTCGGTATCGGTCGGTACCGGTACCGGTTCGGTACCGATTCGGGTTCGGGAAATGGTACCCGTCGCTCACCCCTAGTTGCACATGTAAAATATTTAATTATTTTCCACTACGAAACGAAATTATTTGGGAAGGAACCCATTGCACGGGCCACCCCTCCTTATAATGTAAGTCCACCTATGCCACTATCCGATCCCAATATCATAAAACACATATCACTGGGTCCCAAATTAATTAATTAATCCAATAAAATAATCTTTTCATTAAAACTTAAATCCCTAACTCGGTTAACCCAAAATCTCATTACGTGACGGTTCCACGTATAACTCAATCATTCGCCAAACTCAAATATAATATTATAACAAACCAGTCAAATAATTCCACGTCCCCGTCCCAAAAGTGAGATGTTACATGTGACATGATGTATGACGACTTTTGTATTAAAGATTTTAATTGACAGTGATTTCAGTTAATCCCCTGACATGTGTATTATGAGATGCATGTGATTCTGCCACTTATGATTATATATTGACGTGACTTTTGTGTGCGAAAAGAGGGTGTTACACAAATTTGGAAAAAGAGGTGGAAAAGTAAAATTTTCTTATATTGTAGAAGTGACATTTGACATGAATTGTTTTGTTTTATTCTAATATATATGTTAATCAACCCATGTATTACATGAGTTGATTTAGAAAATACATATTTTTTATATTTTAATAAGTCATTATAAAATTTATATATAATTAAAATATAAAAATTGAAAGCTAGTTAAATTAAAGATAAAAAAATACTTAGTTGTTTGATATTAAATAAAAAAATATTATTATATTGTATTATTAAAAACTAATAATATGTGTTTGCAAAAAAAATGTTTCTTTTAATTTTTATTAAGTTCAAATATGAAATATCAATGTAAGAAACAAAAAAAACTTCAATTATATGAATGTGTATATATTTTGAAAATGATAATATATAAAAATGGAATATCTGAAAATCAATAATCAAAATTTATCATTTTCACAATTGAAGTTTTATCAATTAAATTTTAAATCTTGTTAGCAAAATAATTAACAAAATTTTTTAACTCTATTTACTACACTTCTACATTTAAATCCAAATTTTTACATTTGAATTTAACTATGATCATTAAGGATAATAATGACACATAGATTTAGGTTCAAGTGAGTATCACCTCCAATGCAGCGCACCAGAAGGTACCACCCTTAAAAGTAATTTTTTTGAAAAAAATTTTCATGAACGTGTTCTAATTAACATTACACAGATCATATGTGAATTTCACGCAAATCCGAACACTCTAAGTGCATGAAAACACACATCACATAAATGCATATCACATGTCTTCAAAATTATGTAAGTGTGTGTTCACATCATTTTTTAGGAGCAAGGAGATGTGAATGTATGTGAAATTTACATACGATCTTCATAATGTTAATTAAAACATGTTTATGGAAAAAAAAAATTTAAAAAGTTTTTTTAAAGGTGGTACCTTCTGGTGCGCTGCATTTGGGTGGTACTCTCTCGAACCATATTCATGACACATATTTATTTTAGGTAAATATTAATTTAATATTAATTCATTAATGAAAAAATTAAAATCAAAATTTAATGTAATTAAGTTAAGGTAGTAAATTTGGAAAATGAATTAAAAGAATTTCATATGTATAATTATTGATTTTAATTAAGGGTGTAAGAGACATTTCATAAATAATTATGAGTTGTCATTAATCTGGATCATTGATTTCTTTCCATCCAATGGTCCAGAAACTCCAAGTAGTTTTCTTATTTTATATAGTACTAGTCTATTACCCGTATAATATACGGATTTGTTTCAATAATAATTATTTTAATAAATTTTAAATTTTAGAATAATTATAGAAGTTGATGATAAAGGGTACAAACTTTGAAATATCATGAAAAAAAATGTGACTCAATATTAATTTAAGTTTTATATATAGATTGTAATCATATAATGATTGGGAAAAGCATGATAAATTCCATGACTTTATAATTAATAACAATACGTAATTGGATATACAATAAAGTATTAGGTTTATTAAACAAATTAATATCAACTCTTAGAATTCATAATTATTATTTTACAAATGTCGGATATTAACCATTGAAAAGAAATTCTATTTACATAGAGTTGTTAACAAAATCCCTAAAATATAGTAGATACAATTGATTGAAACTAATTATTTAAATAAAAATTGTAAATTACACGTGTCAAATGGAGGCTGCGCCAAGTGGCAATCTAGTAAAATGTCAAGTGTTAATCTAGTTACTCTTTTATTATAATAGATAGATAGATTCGTAACTAATTGAAACCGAATCATATAAAACACATGTTACATTTAAACAGAAATAGACTAATACAAATCCATTTTAAAATATATAACCATATGAAGCTTGCAACTGATTTAGTTTGAAATCTATACTATATATAATAAGAAAACCACTTGGAGTTTCTGGACCATTGGATGGAAAGAAATCAATGGTCCAGATTAATGACAACGCATAATTATTTATGAAATGTCTCTTATACCCTTAATTAAAATCAATAATTGTACCTATGCCATTATTTTAATTCATTTTTCAAATTTACTCCATTACCTTAATTACATTAAATTTTAATATTAATTTTTCATTAATGAATTAATATTTACCTAAAATAAATATGTGTCATTATTATTCTTAATGATCATAGTTAAATTCAAATGTAAAAATTTGAATTTAAATGTAGAAGTGTAGTAAATAAAGTTCAAAATTTTTGTTAATTATTTTGCTAACAAAATTTAAAATTTAATTGATAAAACTTCAATTGTGAATATGATAAATTTGATTGTTGATTTTCAGATATTCCATTTTTATATTTTATCATTTTCAAAATATATACGCATTCACATAATTGAAGTTTTTTGTTTCTTACATTGATATTTCATATTTGAAGCTAATAAAAATTAAAAACATTTTTTTGCAAACACATATTATCTGTTTTTAATAATACAATATAATAATATTTTTTTAATTAATATCAAACAACTGAGTATTTTTTATTTTTAAATTAACTAGCTTTCAATTTTTTTTTAATTATATGTAAATTTTATAATAATTTATTTAAATATAAAAAGATATGTATTTTCTAAATCAACCCATGTAATACATGGGTTGATTAACCTATATATTATAATAAAACAAAACAATTCATGTCACGTGTCACTTCTACAATACAAGAAAATTTTATTTTTCCACCTCTTTTTCCAAATTTAACACCTTAACTTAATTGCATTAAATTTTGACTTTATTTTTTTTCATTAATTAATTAGTAATAAATTAGATTTTGTAACATTTAATATTAATGTTTACCTAAAATAAATATCTATAATTATTATCCATAATAATCATAATTAGATCCAAATATATTAATTTGAATTAGTTGTGGAATTTATTATTATTTTGTATAATAAAGGAAAACATCAAATGTCACGTGTCACCTCTACGTTCATCAAAAAGATAATTACAACTTATAAAAAATAAAAGATAAATACAATTTAATATTTTTAAAAAAGATAAATATACTCTATTTTTTAATCTGTAGATAATAAAAAATAAACACAATTATTATTTTTGTATATTTTTATTTTTACTGATATACATTTTATATAAATAAATTCAATTAAAAATATCCACGTAATACGTGGGTTATAAACTAGTTCTCTAAATAATAGTAATGCAAACTTTTAAGGATGAAAATAAATTTGAAATTTAAAAACATTCCATATAAGAAAACGCATTAAAAAATCCAACTTTTCAAAAATCTGATATTATATAGGATTTAGTAAAAAAATTTAATTTGCTATATTTTAATTTGAAAATATATTTTTCATTTATTATTAAAACATTAACGTGTTAGAATATGTCATTTGTAACCATGGTTCCATATTCAAGAAAACTGTTAAGTTATCTTTTAAATTGATAATGATTGAAATATAAATTGATCAAATTGGTAATTTAATATTAAAAAGGTGAAGTTAAAAAAATCGATGACCCTTGAATGACAGTGGGTTATAATATTGATTTTTTTTTTTTTTTGTTAAAAAAATGTGTTCATTTATAAAGTAACTAGTCTATCAACTCACGCATTACGTGGGAATGTTACTAAATAATTGGTTATAATATATTTGTGTAAAATTAAATTTAAAACATATAAATATTAAATATTTATAAAAATACAATAATAGTATGGTTATTTGTTATAGTCGTTATTTAATAGTATTTACTTTTTTAATAATTTTAAACTATTTTATTTCGAAACTTATATGAATTTAATAGATATAATTTAAAATTTCAATTTTATATAAAACGTAATTTATATATATTTTTTTATTAGAATAAACAAAATGTAGTGAAATATGATTTAATTAATATTGTATTATATTTACTTTTTTACATATTTAATATTGTTTGTATAATATTTATTTATGTTTAATATTTTAATAAATTTATAAACATATAATATTTTTTTATATAGACATATATATAGATAAGTATGTATAATATGTACTTTGAATGTAGTTGTATTATATTAATAATAATAACAATAAATATTAGACAATGAGAAATGTAAACAAATGTTGGATAAAAATAACGATTTATTAATATTTTTTTAGAAACAATAAATCGTATTTATTTTTTATTTTGTATTTGTATTTATCTTTTATTTTATATTTGTATTTATATTTATATATGTATTTATCTTTTCATATTTGTATTAATTTATATTTTTATTTATGTTTTATTTTAGGAGTAGGGAGAAGGTTAGTTTGACGTTAAAAATTTTTTGTATCTATATTTTATATTTACTTTTAATATTTTGTATTTATTTTTTGTTTTATATTTGTAGTTATATTTTATTTTATTTTTGTATTTATCTTTTCAGGTGAAACGTGGAGACGACACGTTGAAATCGTGTTCTCCTTTATTATATATATAGATATAGATTACATATGTATAATGTTTTGAATAGGGATGAACATTTGGACCAAACTGGTCTGGACTAAAAAAAAATCAAAAACCAAAATTAGAAAATATGAAAACCAAAAACTGGCCCAACGTTTGTAAAACGGTTTTGGTCTTGCCGAATTTTTAGGTCCACGGACCAGTTGGAACTGGTACTAGTTTTCATTACGGAATGTACAACCAACAAGTAACAAAATTAAATATATCAATTTTGAAATTTATATAACATAAAAAGAGAGTAAGATAAAAATATAAAACGAAAATCTTGTTACCATTTGTCGTTGACTTTTTACAAGTGAGGAGAGCTGGAGATTTTTAATGTTGTTTTAGAAATAAAAATAGATTTTAAATATATGATTAATATATTTAGCTTTATCTAACATTTTAAAAATTAATAATGATATTAAATTCTATGAATGAAGACATATATATTATAAAATTTGAAAATATTCAATACAAGAATGAAAGTTCAGTGTTCAAACCTTGCACATGTCCTTTAATGATGGGTTATGTGATTTACCTTTTTCACGTTGGTCGTGAAATTGTGTTTTTATGATTGTTGATTGATATAACTGGAATTACAATTGGTATCAGAACTCAGAAGTGATTTTTTTATTGAAATTTTGATAACCGGTTACTGTTTTATCGCATTTTTCAGAAATTGAAAAATCTAATAGGGTTTTTGGTGAATATCTCAAAAGCATGATTTAGTAAAAGAATTAAATAAAGTATTTGTTGTAAAACATATAAAATCAAAATTTTAAATTTATCATTATTTTTCCATTAAAGTTTAAATCCATGGGAATTTGATCAAATTTAATTTGAGAAGTAACATTAACTTATATATTAATTATAATGTTTATGATGGTTGACATTGAATGATAATACCGATTCCATAAAGATTGAGATTTGGTCAAGGTTGACTTTTAATTTCAACATTAATTTTCCTGATTATATATCAAGATTTTAGTGTTAAGACATTAAACATATATGTATCTATATAAACTCATACAAATCTTCTTCCCTTCCTATCACAATTTCTCTCACACACAAGTTTGATTCATAAGAATTGTAATATAATATTGACATTTCAATCTGAAATGGTCGGTTTTTGGTTGATTTTAGGGTTTTGTTTAGTCGCATCGGTTATTGCTTCTGCCAATAATAGCACACACATTGAACTTAAGGGGCCTCGTGCTGGACTCAACAAGACTCATGTGGAACCCAAGGGATCACGTAATGCACCCAATGAGACTCATGTTACTCATAACAGGACTCGTGCTACCCCAAGAGGCCATACACCTAGGTCTAGCCCTAAAGAAAAGCAAGTTCGGGCATTTTTTGTCTTTGGTGACTCTTTGGTCGATAATGGTAACAATAACTTCTTGTTAACGTATGCGCGTGCTGATATGCCACCGTATGGCATAGACTCTCCTACACATAATCCTACTGGCCGCTTCTCCAATGGACTCAACATTCCTGACATTATCAGTTTAGTTTTTCCCTATTGTTTTCCTTCATTTCTTTGTGCATTTAATTTAATTTAATCAATTTGTTGATTACATTTTATGATTTTTACAGGTGAGTATATTGGATCGGAACCCACATTACCATATTTGAGTCCTCTACTCGATGGCGAAAATCTTCTTGTTGGTGCAAATTTTGCTTCTGCGGGAATTGGAATACTCAACGACACTGGGTTTCAGTTTGTAAGTCTTTAGTGTAGAATGTAATTAAATTTATTTTATAGTTCTTTTATATGATATAATTATACATGGAATATTTTTTGGATCTACTTAAAAACAAAATTATGAATTTACCCATTTTAGGTATCTATTGATCACCATATTTATGTATTAAATTAACTTTGTATTACAATTTAATTAATTATATTGATTTCATAATTAATGAAATAATAATATTGAACATTTAAGGAAGAATAATTAATAATTACATAAATTGATATGAACATTTCGTATATGTTTTTTTTTTTTTTTTTGCTTTTGTACTCCTAGTAAAATTTGCAAAAAATTGTTGAATGTGCAGACAAATGTACTTAGAATGCCATTACAACTCGAGTACTTCAAAGAATACCAACAAAGACTAAGTTTTGCGATCGGCAAAAAACAAGCAAAACGACTCGTAAACCGAGCATTGGTTCTCGTTTCGTTAGGTGGCAACGACTTCGTGAACAACTATTTCTTGTTCCCGGGTTCCTCTTGGTCTCAACAATCTGATCTTTCGGATTATGTTCGCTATCTCATATCTGAATATCGCAAGATCTTGGTGGTAAGAAAGTTTTTTCCTTTAAATAATTTGTCACTAAAGTTATTTTGATATTAAGATTCTAGATTAAGAGAATACTTAACAATAATTATAATCAAAAGCCAAATTTGCAATTTTTTATAGGGATAAAATGATACAAATGTATGCTACTTACTGAAATTATCGATATGACTAATGTAGTTCTTTTTTAATCCGGATGATACTCGTACTTCAATTTTATTGTTGACATGGTACATTTGGTGACTGAAATTATCGATAATTTCGGTAAATTAACATACATATGTATGACTAATGTAATTGTCATCTCATAAAAAGTATGTCATGTCATCGTTTGAATCAGCAAAAACCGTCATGTCAGCATAGTTACCGGTCATACGTACCATATCGACAGGTCACCTTTGAGTACAAGTATCATCCGGTTAAAAGAAAAAGTAAATTAGTCACGTCGATAATTTCAGCAAAGTAACATACATTTGTATGACTTTAACCCCTTTTTTTATACAAATTAATGATTCCCTTTGGATTATGTGACGTTTATATGTTACTAAGTAATTCAAAAGAGTAAAATTTAGTAAATTATACATGATGTAGAAACTATACGAATTGGGAGCGAGGAGGGTGCTTGTGATGGGTACAGGACCGCTCGGGTGTGCGCCAGGAGAACGAGCCCAACATAGTGTAAACGGTGATTGTGCTACGGATCTACAAACCGCAGCGGCCTTGTATGAGCCCCAACTCACCGAAATGGTTAAAGACCTTAATACTGAGTATCGTGGTCATGTTTTCATCGCTGCCAATACACAACTTATGCACCATGATATGATAACAAATCCTGAGGCATTCGGTAAAAACCAATCACATTCATATCTCAAAAGTTGAAATAAAACTTTTTTTTTTTTTTACAGTTTTAACGATATATGATTTATATATACAGGATTTGTATCATCGAAGATTGCTTGTTGTGGACAAGGACCATTTAACGGGATAGGCCTTTGTAACATGGGTTCTTACTTGTGTCGCGATAGAAACGAGTATGTATTTTGGGATGCTTTTCATCCAACTGAACGAGCAAGCAGATTAATCGTACAACAAATGATGAACGGCACACAAGATTACATGAAGCCAATGAACCTTAGTGTTATCATGTCTATTGATTCAAATATGTGATGTTATATTGATTGATTTCAAGTATTTTATGTATGAGATATATCTTATTAATGATTTGATATTTTTTGGTTCATATTATACTTTGTTTGGATTAATATTTATTTATTAGAAAGTGAGATTATGTTTTTATCATAAATAAGGGTTTATACATCAAAATATATATCATGAAGTGTTTGGTTTGTGTAATAGAATTAAAAAGAATTGAATTTAAATTAGAGTTTGAAACTTTGGATTATAAAAATAAAGAGTTAAATTTTATTTATATTACATCAAAATCTTTGGCTAATAAAATTGTAATCTGTAGCAACTTATAAATAATTTAGATTCAAATTAATATTTAGATCTCACACCTTTAAGCGGCCTAAAAACTATCTCTACTTATCCCCACCAAACACACTTTAAAGTAGAATTTAATTTTAATTCCTTTAACATTCATTTCGCAAGTGAGACATGCCTTCAGAGTGTTAAGGTTAAAAGGTCGTTATAATCTAAAGAATAAACTAGTATTGTCACAGAAATACACTTGATTAGCCAAACCACTTCTTATCGGCGTGTTGTGTTTTCAAGTTTCATTTAAAATGTATTTACCCACCGCTCTATCAATTTCGTTGATATATAGTATGTGGGATATTTATACCAAAAACCCTGGAGTTGGATAATCTTTGTGATTAAAACTCCCAATCATTTGTCATTGAACAAAAAACCCCCAACCGATAAAATCTCACAAAAATGAGATATTATCGGTTGTAACAATTGAAAGTCATAGACCACCATAGACAAGTCATTAGTGAGTAGTGACCATGAGAATTTTGCCGAAAAAATAAATTCCAATAGAATAAAACAAATTTGAACAAAGAAATCAACAAGAAATGTGAATTTGAATAATAAATTACAGACAAATGAGTTTGCTGGAAAGGAGGTTTGTTAGTGGCGAATGGTTGGTCAGCAGATTACAACCAGTCCATCAGGTTGCAAGTCAATTTTTTGAAAATTAAAATCTCGTTTTGATAAGTTTTAGACAGTTAGGGGGCGTTTGGTTCGCAGATTTTTTCTCTGGGATTTGCATTTTTTTTCAAAGGATTTGCATTATGCAGCATTTGCATTTGTCAGGATTTTGTCAAAGAATCTGCATTATCTTATAAAAATATTTGCTAATCTGAAAAATGCAAGGTAACCGGGATTTTAAATCCTAGGGGAGGCTGAGTTTTTAAATTACAAAGAAGGAAGAGATTTATGAAATCCTGAAATTTTAAATCCTTACTGAAATCTGTGAACAAAACACAGGATTTTAAATGCAAATCTCAGCGAATCTCAGGAAATCCGCGAACCAAACGCCCCCTTGGGGTTTTTTGTGAGATTAAAAATAATTGGGGGTTTTAATCACAAAAATATACAAGTTAAAGGTTTTTTGCACAAATTTTCCTATACATGTTCCATTCCAACAATTCTTTACACCCTATATGGTTAATGGTGTTATTCACTTTCGAAACTGAAGTATTTCAAAAATGTAACTAAATCATCTATAAATTCTATTAAAAAAATAAAATAATTGTCACTTCTCATTTTCTTCAATTTGCCACTTGTCTTTTTCTTCAAATTGTCATGTCATTTATCAAAGCTATTGATAATATCGAATCAAATCTATCTAATCTATTAATATCTAATTTAACAATTAACTAACTAAAATTTTAAAATTATTTTTATATATTTATATTTTAAATCAACACATGTAATACATGGATATTAACCTTAAATTACAATAAATTTTTTTTTTTTTTACTTTTTTCTTGAGTTTCATCGTTTATATATGGTTAATTATTGATTTAGATATATCGAATCAAATCAAAAGAATGAGGTTATTCATTCTTATGATTGTTTAAAGACTTTAATTCCTATTTGTATTTAAATAAAAAATTATAAACAAAAAAAAAAAAGAATGTTGACTAAGAAATGCAACAAAAACAAAATGTTGGTTGAAATGAAATCATCCACAATTACTCATTTTTGATCGGTGCATTGAGTGTGAAATCATCCGTTTGAATGCCAATGTACAATTAAATTTCTTGAACTACTAACAGTCATGCTTACGTTTACTTCATATATACATAATTATTTTTAATATTTATTTTTAGAATAAAAAAATTATAAATTTTCTTTCTTAATTAAATTTAAACTAACAATATAAATATTTTTTTAATTTTACACACAGTCAAACCTTCTAAACACAAGAAACCATCTGCATTGCATTGTGCATTCACATAAACACACATTCATATGTACTTTTTTGCCCGTTTCATACACAGAGGTTTTCTATCGAATTTATTATCACACAACACTTGAAGGTTTTCTATTGAAAGTTTTTGACTAATTATCAAGTACTTAAAATGTTGGGTTAATATTGGGAAACCCCCATCAAGTTTTTTCATTTTTACGATGAAGTCATTAAACTTTTTTTCCTTATTGTTTAAGTCTCTAAACTATTTTTGTCTTATTCAAAATTATATACAAACATAGTTTAGAGACTTAAACAAACAGGAAAAAAAATTTAATGACTTATTTGAGAAAATGAGAAAAGTTGATTGAGTTTTTTCGATATTAACCCTAAAATATTTCATAACACGACGAAGTTAAAAATTTATGAATTTATATTAAAAGTTCAATACATTGTAACGATTCTAAATGAAGAACAAGTGAATTTGGATTGAATATTACTAAAAAAAGATAATCTACTTTTTCTTATAAAAATCTCTATGACTATATATAGTAATTCACATCATTCTTGAAGACCTCTATCACCCATAAAAGTCAACCCTACACACATATTAGCATGTATTTATGTGGTTTAGCCCCTCAACATCATGTATATAAACCACTTCCTTTGATCTTCTAAATACTATACAATAATGTCTTCCTTACCGCTTGCTAGCATTCTCATCTTTCTTATTTTCATTCTCGTCTCAGGAACCGATAAAAACCCTGATCTTGATCCGGAGTTTGCAAACACTCGTCGTGCATTCTTTGTGTTTGGAGACTCATTGGTAGACAATGGAAACAATAACTTTCTGGCTACCACCGCACGAGCCGACTCAGCTCCTTATGGAATTGATTATCCAACCCATCGTCCCACTGGTCGTTTTTCAAACGGTCTTAATATCGCTGATTTTATTGGTTGAGCTCCATCTCTATTCATTATTTTATTTAGCTTCCTATAATATTTCTGTGTCATTCACTTTTAATCATAACTTTACCAAATTCCAAATCCTATAATAATTTGTATGTTATGTATAAATAAATTAATGACTTTTATTGTTAAATTTTATATTAACTTTTAATCAAACTTTATCAAATTCCAAATCCTATAATAATTGGTATGTTATGCATAAATAAATTTATGATAACTATATTGTTAAATTTTGAATTTTTTATTAACTTTCTTGACCGTTTGTCCTTCTAAAAAGGGAGTTTTAGCCCAATCATGTAAACGAGTTGTACCTACGGGCCGACACTCAAAAAACTAAATTTATATATTTTTAAAATATTATTTAAAAAAACATGTTTAACAAATCATTTTTAAATATGAGGTATGAAATTTGTTCTTATAAGCAAACAAAATATGTATATTTTCAGGGAAACACATTGGTGCGGATCCATTACTACCATATTTGGATCCGGAATTAACGGGTCAAAAACTTCTAAATGGAGCGAACTTTGCCTCTGCTGGGATTGGGATTCTTAACGACACGGGGGTCCAATTTGTAAGTAGTGTGTGTTTTCTTTGTTTTTCGAAAGAAATAATAAAGTTTGTTTGATTATAAATCATACTAGTTTAATACCCATATACCACATGGATTGATATAAAAAATTTGTTATAAATTAAATATTTATAAAGAGGTGGAATCCCTTAAAACCCTTAATTTCTTTTTAAAAGTAAGATACAATAAAAACCAATAAAAAGATGAAATACAGACAAAATCATTGAATCAAGGTAAAAAATGATTACTCATGTTTAAGACTTTAAGTCAAAAGAAGACGGTTAAAATGTGATTCAAAATATTTAAATTATTTATTTAAATATAGTATTTTATGACTCTAACATATGCGATTTATTTCAATTATATCTCCTTATTATTGATTAAAAATGTTGAACATTCATTCTGTTTTATTTGTTACTGTGTTATCATCAATAATCCCATATAAATCAACGAAATAAATTTTAAATGATAATTATTTTATATTTTAAATTTTATAAAGTATATTAATTTAAATTGTATAAATTTGTTAAAGACTTTTAATTAAACCATATACAAGTTTTCTTATTGAATATGTTTTAATTAATAATACATATATTATTACCTAACTGATTAAAACTTGATACAACAATTCTAGCGTCAACTTAATAAATAATATTAATTAAGATTATTCGAAATTAAGTTATTTTAATATATAAATTTTGCAACATTTATATTTGAAATTTTTGAAAATATTAATACAAAAATGTATTAAAGAAAATACATTCGAAATTTGAATGATATTTTTTTAACGTGTTAAAGTTTCATAACTAACATATAAAGATTTGATAACAAAAAGTTTCACTTTTATTGTATACTAAAATATTCAATTATTATTTCATAAAATTATTTATTATTCGGACATTTAAAATTTGAAGTTAATTATTTTATTGATCTTTTAAAAAAGAGTAAATTACACAAATGGTCCTTGTGGTTTGGTGTTTTTTGCTCTTTTCGTCCCTCAAACTTTTTTTTTGCACCAATAGTCCCAAAATCCCAAACCTTTAACACAAATGGTCCCTGCCGTTAAATGGAACCGTTAGACCAGTTAAGTCACAGGGGCATTTTCGTCATTCTTCATCTCAGGGACCATTTGTGTATTTACTCTAAACTTTTAAAATATAAAAATCTTTTATAATTTATTTATTTAGTTTTATTTATTTAAAATAATTATATCCTATTCTTTAATGTACTAAGTTTATTTAATTTTCTATAATCAGTTATTTTTTTACTTTTATATTAAGAGGTTTTTAATTATTTTAATACATTGTATTTTTAATTAATTAAAAATCTGAATAATTAATGAATATTTGAAGTTTACTATGATGTT
Source organism: Centrapalus pauciflorus (assembly GCA_020465985.1). Lineage (NCBI taxonomy): Eukaryota > Viridiplantae > Streptophyta > Magnoliopsida > Asterales > Asteraceae > Centrapalus > Centrapalus pauciflorus. The sequence goes on from JAANYP010004068.1 coordinate 164,709, forward strand.
TCAAAGTTCCATGCTTATCATCAGCATCTCCAATTCTCCATTCATCCAAACCTAAGCATTCAAAGGAATCTTAGGAAGAAAGGCATAAACATTCATTGGAAACCTTCAAAACCAAACAAACCCAGAAAACTCAAAACTCATTAGGAGATGAAGAAACTAAACAAACCCAGAACTCGATTTCTAAACCAAAATCTATTAAGATGAAGATTCCAATGAAAATTAGTTCTATATGCATATTAACCTTAAATCACAAATCCAGAAAACTCGAAACCCATTAGCAAATCGAGATTGTATTACAGATTCGAACCCAAATCAATAACATAACTCGAAATCAGGAAATCGTTTGGAGCAAACTCGTTTAAGATGTGGAGCAAGCATTTAAACCCAAAAATATTCATAATCTTTCAAAGGAAAAAAAATCCTAAAAAATCATATTTGAAACAACTGGAGCCTTAAAAATAAAGCACAAACAACTGATATATGTAACAAAATAGAAGAAGGAAGACCAAGACGGAAGATGAAACTAGATCTGAAATTTTTACCTCAATATTATACAAATACTGAAAGGTTGCTTGTAATCGAGAAAACATTTCAGATCCAGAAACCGATTTAGCGAGCAACCATGTTTTAGATCTGGATCGATTGCGTGAATCTAATTTCAGTTTTTGAAATCAATGTTCGGAATCAAAATATTAGACGACGACGAACCGATTTTGTGAGCAAACACGTTTCAAAATCCGTCAAAAATGGAGCAACCCTGTTTTGAAACCAAGAAATTGTTTTAGATGACGGGTGATGGTGCTGGCGATGGCTTTTGTTCTTCATCAAATTCCAGAGAAGGAGAAGACACAGTTTTTCTTTAATAATAATATTATTATTTATTTTTGTTTTAATAAATAAAATTTAATAAATAAATCATAAAAGATTTTTATTTTTTAAAAGTTTATTAGAAAATTACACAAATGGTCCCTGAATGGCAAAAAGACGAAAATGCCCTTCTCTCTAACGGTCAAAGTTAACGGATGTTAGTCAGAGGGACCATTTGTGTTAAAGGTTTGTGATTTTGGGACTATTGGTGCAAAAAAAAATGTTTGAGGGACGAAAAGAGCAAATAGCACCAAACCACAGGGACCATTTGTGTAATTTACTCTTTAAAAAATATATTTAAAATTAAATTCTTTTATTTTATTATTTTTTAAAATTATTTACTATTTGAGACATTTAAACATGAAATTTATTATTTTATTGATTTTTTAAATATCTTTATTTTAGCTTGTTAATTTTGAAAACTTTTAATGAGTATTAGTTGCAGTTTCAATTAGTTTATGAAACAAAAATAATAAGTTTCAATAATAAAGTTTAAATTAAATCAATTAAATGACATGCATGTTACCTAAATTAATGTTAATTTTTATTTTTGGAAAAAGAGCGGGAAAATGAAAAATTAGTGTATTAGAAGGATGACATGTGGCAAGGATTACTGTGTTATCATCAATAATCCCATATAAATCAACGAAATAAATTTTAAATGATAATTATTTTATATTTTAAATTTTATAAAGTATATTAATTTAAATTGTATAAATTTGTTAAAGACTTTTAATTAAACCATATACAAGTTTTCTTATTGAATATGTTTTAATTAATAATACATATATTATTACCTAACTGATTAAAACTTGATACAACAATTCTAGCGTCAACTTAATAAATAAATATTAATTAAGATTATTCGAAATTAAGTTATTTTAATATATAAATTTTGCAACATTTATATTTGAAATTTTTGAAAATATTAATACAAAAATGTATTAAAGAAAATACATTCGAAATTTGAATGATATTTTTTTAACGTGTTAAAGTTTTATAACTAACATATAAAGATTTGATAACAAAAAGTTTCACTTTTATTGTATACTAAAATATTCAATTATTATTTCATAAAATTATTTATTATTCGGACATTTAAAATTTGAAGTTAATTATTTTATTGATCTTTTAAAAAATATATTTAAAATTAAATTCTTTTATTTTATTATTTTTTAAAATTATTTACTATTTGAGACATTTAAACATGAAGTTTATTATTTTATTGATTTTTTAAATATCTTTATTTTAGCTTGTTAATTTTGAAAAATTTTAATGAGTATTAGTTGCAGTTTCAATTAGTTTATGAAGCAAAAATAATAAGTTTCAATAATAAAGTTTAAATTAAATCAATTAAATGACATGCATGTTACCTAAATTAATGTTAATTTTTATTTTTGGAAAAAGAGCGGGAAAATGAAAAATTAGTGTATTAGGAGGATGACATGTGGCAATGATTGTTCTCATTTATTATAATATATAGATATAGATTTGGTTTAGCGTTTTAAATGTATTTTTTACTATAAATATATCATCTTAAACTTATATTTATGGGTGTAGCTGAGTTGAGCTAATGAACTCATTGAAAATCGAGTTAAACTAGCTCGGGCATAAATTGAAGTTTATTTAATAAACGAGTTCAAACCAAAGTTTCACACGTAATGACCTCTTGTTTACATATAATCTAGGGAAAATAACATCAAATAGCTATGTACTTTTAAGTTTATGTAGTGTACTTTTCTAGGCACGTTTATATAGTGTTTTTTTAAAAATGTTTCAATTAGGTAAATGGGTGACCTGATGACCGGTAACATCAGATCACCCAACTACCTAACTGAAACACTTTTAAAAGTTTGACAACTAAATGTGCACATAACAAAAAATGCACTGCATAAATGTGTACAAAAAAAAGATTAAATAAACATGGTAACATGTTGTACCGGTAATCAGGTAATCCAATCACCTAACTGAAACACTATAAAAAATACATTATATAAATGTGCACAAATAAAAGTATACTACATAAATATGTACAAATTCAAAAGTATATAACTCTTTGGTGTCATTATCCTTATAATCTAATATATATGATAAATGATAAATATTTAATTATTATTTTATGTGAAATAATAATCAGTTGGGCTTGAGCCTGTTAACTCATTCATGAGCCAAATTTGAGTTTTAGACACAAAGTTCAAAACAAGCAACGTTTGAACTTTTAGAAGAGTCGAACTCAAGTCTTAACGTGGTCAAGTTTGACTTAGCTCATTTACACATCCACTTATATAAAATTTAAAGGGAAAATGACATCAAATAGCTCTAAACTTTCGACTTTGTATACATTTATGTAGTGAACTTTTTTTTGTGCACATTTGGTAGTCAAAGTTTCAAAATTGTTTCAATTTGGTAGTTTGCGTACCTGTTAAACGGTTGCTTCTGGTTTCGATGCCTACGTGGACAATTTTTTAATGACGTGGCTACCCGTTTTTATATTATACCTGGTTTTATCTATGTGGCAACCAATTTTTTTTAAAATCACCCGGTTATAAACCCGGTTAATTTTTCATACGATTTAAAAAACCGGGTATATAACCGGGTAATAAACCGGGTGATTTTAAAAAACGGGTTGCCATATAAAACAATCGGGTATAATATAAAAACGGGTAGTCACGTCATTAAAAAATTATCCACGTAGCCATCGAAACCGGAAGCAACCGGTTAACAGGTACACCAACTACCAAATTGAAATAATTTTGAAACTTTGACTACCAAATGTGCACAAAAAAAAAGTTCACTACATAAATGTGTACAAAGTCGAAAGTTCAGAGCTATTTGATGCAATTTTCCCAATTTTAAAACCAACTTGAACTTACAAACTAAATGGACTCTTATAACATAAATTTTTAAGTCCCTCCATCCCAATTATACATACCCATAATTATGATGCTCATAAAAGTTAACTTTATAAAAATAATCAAAGAATTATAGATAAAATTGTCATCTTGTTTTTTAAAGTTGTAATCATCATAGATTTTTCAAAACATCTGTATTTTTTCAAGGATAAAAGTGTCATTTAATATATCCTTTTCTTTTAATTGTGAAGAAAATGATTAGTTTTAGATACGAACATTTGTAGGTTAACATTATTCGGATGCCATCTCAATTGGAAGATTTTGTGAGATACCAACAGCGTGTGACCGATTTAATTGGTGCGGAAAAAACTAAGAACCTCATCAACGATGCATTGGTTCTGATAACATGTGGCGGCAACGACTTCGTGAACAATTACTTTTTGGTGCCTAGGTCGCTTAGATCGATCCAGTATAAACTTCCTGACTATGTCCCATTCCTCATATCAGAGTACGAGAAGATTTTAATGGTAATGAATTTCTTTATGCTCATGTTTTCCTATAATATATAGTTTATGTTACTAAATAGTAACTTATCGTTTCATCTGTCTCATTTAGGTCATTATAATCATTTTATAACATTTACTTTATTGTACTTTCAAAATACATCCCAATTTGATAATTATCATAAATAAACAAAGTGTTGTTAAAAGTGTAAATTCTGATAACAATTGGATACTCAAAATTTAAAGTGATGGTATAAATATCATGAAAATTTATAACCATCAAATTGGGATGGGTTTTGAACATACAACATAGGTATGAAAAAAATACAATGACCAAAATAAAAGAAATAAAAAAAGACATGCTGCTATTTAATAATATAAATCTCACACACATACATACGTATATAGTCAGGTTTAAAAAAGTAACTTTCGAAATCAAGTGCACCCGAAGGTACCAGCCTTAAAAAACTTTATTAAATCTTTTTATATATAACTATGTTTAAATTAATGTTATACATATGATATATGAATTTTACATACATTCACACTTTCTGTGTCCTTAAAAATCATGTGAATGTTCGATGCTCATTTATGTGAATGGTCATCCACACCATTCACATGATCTTTTTTTTTTACCATTCACAAGACTTATACTGTTGCTCATTTTGATTAAAAAAAGTCTTATAATGTTGTCGTATACATGTAAATGCAAAAGAAATATATGTAAATGATCATTCACAATAGGATAAGTTGGATACGCTAGAATCTCATAGGTATACTGATGAACCTGATTCTATATATATATATGTGTGTGTGTATGTATGTGTATATTTGTACACGCATAAACCAGTTTTCAAGTTTCACCCACAAAATCACTTTGTGAGCTAATCTATAACTCAATATTTAACAAGTAGTTTTTTTAATGCATTAACTTGATTATATTGCAAAAATGTGATATTTGAATTCATAATCTACTGTTTCATCGATTTCAGGGTTCATGTACATATAATTAAAAAAATGGACCTTTAAATATAAAAGGTTAAACTAATGAATTTGCTATTTTGATATTGAATCAATAGCAAAATTCGCTCATCCATGCGTCAAATGCTATAAAAAAAAAAAAAAAAAAAAAAAAATTTGAGGGATTGAACATCGATCATTTTTTTAACGATGAGACCCTATGAAATTAGAGGAGTTGTGTAGTCGAGCTTCATGGCACTGCTTATAATTATTATATAAACATAAAATACCTGAAAATTTACACAGAGAATTTATGAACTCGGAGCTCGTAAAGTATTAGTGACGGGAACAGGGCCACTAGGTTGTGTGCCCGCGATATTAGCAATGCATAGCAAGCAAGGAGAATGTGCAACCGAACTCCAAAACGCAGCAGAACTATTTAATCCACAACTCATCAACATGGTTAGTTCACTCAACAAGAAGCTTGGCAATGATATCTTCATCGTCGTTGAAGCAAATTATCTACACTTGAATTTCATCAACGATCCAAAAGCATATGGTACGTAATTCTTACTTTTGTTATTTTCATCTTCGTTCTTAGTTATAATATATTTTTTGACTTTATAAGTTATACAGGATTTGAGACGTCAAAAATGGCTTGTTGTGGACAAGGGCCATTTAACGGGTTAGGGCTTTGCACCCCGTTATCAATCGTCTGCCCGAATAGGGATGCATACGTGTTTTGGGATGGGTACCACCCATCCCAGAGGGCAAACCAACTGATTGCGCAAGAGATATTCAATGGTACAAAATACGTGAAACCTATGAATCTTAGCACCCTTATGGCACTCGATTTCGTAATGGTTTGATCTTCGAGATATAGGGGTGGTAGGTTCTACTTATGTTCACGTTATTAGTTTATTTGTTAACTTCTTGTTATGTTGTTCACGGTGTTAGTTAATTTGTTAACTTCTTGTTACGTTTTTCACGGTGTTAGTTAATTTGTTCACATGTTCTTATGCTTATATTGATGTATTTGGCACTCTCTATGTTAATAAAGTTAATTTGAAAGTTCTTAATTACTATCGTTTATGAGGGAGTAGTAAACCCTACAAATTATGTTATATTTGTTCAAGCCCCAAACAGATTATGTCATATAAGACTGTAAATCGAGTCGTGTTCATGTTAAACGGGTATGTGTCATCGTGTTTCGTGTTAACTTTCGTGTCATCCCATTTCACCTAACTATTTTTTACTCGTGTTCAAGTTGTGGTTCATGTCGACCCATTTTTGGCCAAATTTGTGTAATTAGTTTCTAAAAATTGAGTTTGGTTTTTGATTTTTCATTTTAATTTGAATTCGGTTTTTGTGTCGATTCCAATTTTAAATTTGGTTTTCATTTTAGCTTGATTTAATTTTATTGACTTTGAGATTTTGCTAGATATATATATATAAGATAATAATACGATATGCCATAAAAATAATTGTATTCATGAACTTGAATATGTTGCCTCTTCAAAACATTTAATAAAGAATTTGAAAACTCAATCACCAAATTTAGAATATTTTTTAGCATCTTTTAAAAAAAGTTGGGTCAACGGTACTGATTCACAAAATTAGACAACTTCATCAAATTAAGTTAATATATACTAAACTTAGGAAGTTCGGCCTAGCTGGTCGGGTTTGGGTCGCTGAGGCTGAAACTTCAACGGGTTTCGAAGCAGAATACTGCTGTCATGTTTATGGTTTATGACAAGAAATTAAAGACATTGTAATACTCATTTTATTACAAATAAAAAATGTTTAATTCTTATTGCTTTCCGTTTTCCTTCGTCTTCAATAAGAGAATAAGACAAGTTAACATCAAATACATAGAACACTTACGAAATTGTTACACTCTTCGATCGCAAAACGTTGCTTTCCAGAACGAAGAAATACAAAGAATTCCAGTGACTTTTTCAGACAAAATTGTTAACTCCAACAGTATATTTTAATTGTTTTTTTAGCAAGACAAGAATTTATTGAACACCAAAAGCGGAGAAGCTCCAAGGCAGAGCAGCCATCAAGGAACACCAGATAAACACCTAAGAAATAGACTGAAATATATTTTATGGGAATCATGTTAAACACAAGTATTAGCTTATCGTTCAGTATTGTAATTATTAATTCAATATTCTTATTTTAATTTTATTTCAAATTTATATCTCATTTCTTATAAATGGTATCAAGTTGTATATTCCTACAAAATCTATTATAAGCACCTTTCTATGAAATTACAAATGGTGATCTAACATTAATCAAAAAGTTACTACAAAATGTGCACAAATAAAAATACACAAATTTAAAAGTACATAGCTATTTGATGTCATTATCCCTATATTTTTAAAGAGTTAAAACTATGAATAAATGTGATTTTTTGCAAGTAATTTTATGTTGTTAGTATCAACATAAAAATGCAAAAGAAAAACTAAAACTAAAAAGAAGTTTTGTATAACACCAATACGTTCACAAAGTAAACAATAAAATATGATCCGCACACGAACTATATTCTATGTATGCAAACACCCTATGCCCAATAAAATATATATGCATACAATAAGAAGAGTGCAAAAATTGTAAAGATGTGGATGAAGAATATTGTCAACTTTTGGTTTTTATTCTATTTAACTTGTTTAGTAAAGAAGCAAACTTGGTCCCTCCAAAATCCAGTATGTCTAATTTGCAGACTCAGTACATCTACTTTTTTATTTAGCATTTACAAATTGAAATGGGATTTCCTTTCCTTTCCTTTCCTGTAAGCTAGCAAGTACTACTCTATATTCAAATTCACAGCCGGCTTTTTACAGCAATCATAGCATGATGTACAAAACCATACGATCTATGTGTCGGCAGATCCCGAAGCCTTTTCCTCATCTTCCGACTCATGCTCTTCTCCAGTCTGCTCCCCATCGCTCTCTTTCGCATCTTCACCGATACCCACGTCTGCTGGCTTCGCATATCGCTCACAGTACTCTTTGTGATGCAAAAGGTGCAAATGCATAATCATGCAAGAAGCTAATGTCAATAATAAGATTTAACAAAACCAAAAAGGCTAATTGCTAAAATTAGAAACAACTTTGTGCATTTTTAGCATTTATAGCAACATTATTTATTTTTTATCATTAATATTATCAACTTTTACATTTTTTATCATTTATAGCAAAACTTAAAAAAGTTGTTGCTATAAATGATAAAAAGAATACAAAAGTTATTGCTATTAAGGATACAAAATACAAAAGTTGATATTATTCATATGAAAAAAAATACAAAAGTTGATACTATTAGTGACAAAAAATAAATAATGTTTCTATAAATGATAAAAAATCAAAAAGTTACTATTTTTAGTAATTGACCTAAACCAAAACATAAAAGTGTCATATTGTCATGTGATTCTTTATTTGCTTAAAAATACTAAAGGGGTATTTGGGATTGCTTATCTATCACCCTTAAAAAAGAGGTTTTTAAAATCATATTTTGTAAAAAAATGATGAAATATGCTTCTCTAAAGTAGCATTTAAAGGCCAAACCAAAATTGCATGATCATGTTTTAGAACACAATGTCAAATACTCTTGTGCTGTGTTTTGAAAAACTTGTAAGCTAATAATTAGTCTAAAACGAAATTCCAAACACCCATTAAGTCCCTAACTACGATACATCGATCAGCCTTGCATTCAACGCTTGTAACATTTGCCATGATAGTTGTAGTCAAGTAGGAAAGACAGGATTAAAACCTACCCAAATTTAAGGTATGCAACCGAGTCGAGCTTTCATTAAACAACTTGACGAGTTTTTAATTTCGAAGTCAAACGTAACAGCGATAGGTTTGATCTTAAGAGTCTAAGTTATGTGGTTCTTTTTCATAAATGTAAAAATATACCCAATTCAAGCATTGAACTATTTAAAGTTACGACACTAGCAAAAACAATGGCATCCTACTCAGTGTAGTTTAAGCGTTGAGTACCTTTGACTCGGACTTCATAAGTTGCTTGGTCACCCGATAGAAGAGAAGCAGCATCATCGTTAAATGGATCTGAAGGATTCGGGTACATCAAAAGTTGTGGAAGGAACGCCTCGAACACATTTACCAAGTCTGGTATGAGATAATAGAAAAAATTGGTATCATAATGTCAGTATGACATTTTGAATTTGTAAACTACAACATTTGACCAGATAGATAACTTCTTAACAATGTCACTTTTATCAATTTCATAAGCAAACTTTGAAATATGTACATAACAAAAACGTAGTAACATTTCCTTACTGATTTATGCAATCTAGAAAGCATAAATATTTGTAATATTTGTACATCATATTATTATGTGCATACGAGTTGGATAAATCAATAAAAAAATTAAACATCGACTCTATTATGCATGTATATCAAAGTTTGTTTATAAACTCGGTAAAATGACAAAGTTGTTATCTATTCTATGCAAATTGCCTTATTTTAAACTATCATTTTGACCTTTTATTATATTCCAAAAATACTCTTTTAATCTTGTAAACCTAAATCAAGATCATCAATTTTTGTAATGATGATAATACGCTAGATGAGTAACTACGAAATAACACTTCCTAAAAGTTAAAAATGTTGCATTTTGTAAGATGGAATGTGATTCAAATAATCAATCAAGTCTTTACCGAACATGGGGCTCCAACTCTGATTAATCACATCCAAGCAAACTGCTCCAGTCCTGAAAAAATTGATAGATATGTTCAAAATCTGGGCATGTGTTCTCTTTTTGGAGGTTGCTGAAAACTCTATACACATAAAAAAAAAAACACTTACGTTTCATCAATATTTGGATGGTAAATTTTGTTTACGAAACCAATCGATGGAGACTTGTAAGGGTAATCATCAGGAAGCTCAACCTTTACCTTCCACACGCCTCCTTTGTAAAGACCTGCATACTCAAGATAAATATAGAGAAAAATACATAAAACCAAAAAAACGAGAAATCATGCTATAAAAATGATGAAGTACATCTAACAAGAGAAGTATGTATACAAAGTGATGTGAGGAGAAATTCCTATCTTTTTCTATGATTTGTTTGCTTATTTAGGTTAAAACAATTTGATTAGTAGAGGCAGACAAGAAGTTGAAGAATTGTGATATATAAATAGGATAGCGACTTTAGTATTGATTTTTAAAGCTTAGTGACCAAATTAGAAATGAGGTGAAAGTATATTGCTGTGTACTGCAGTTTTCACCAAATTGAAGAAGTTAGAATGCATATTATAGTGTCAAAAAGGATTCCAGATACCTAATTACATGATTAGTCAGTCATACTTAACCAAAGGAACATCCATTTGAATACTAAGATACACATTTTGACTTTAAGGTCAAATGAGTCATCTTCAAATCATAACCAACTTAATAATTTAGATTCCTTGAAAATTAATATGATACAATTACAACTAATATTTCAAGAGATTCAATGTAGTATAACCATCTTCCTTTATAATTGAAAATTCTACATCTAATATATCCTAATATCCACTAGTGATGACAAAAAAAAAATAGAACATGAATAAGTATCATATATGAAAAAATAATCACTGTTCTTGAAACAATACTGTCACTCTATCTCCATATCCGATTACGATGAGTGATTGAGTTCAATAATCAAATAATCAAAAAATCACAATCATTATCACATTATGCCAAAACAATCTAAATTGACCATTGTGTTATTCTTTCAATCCTAAATTATCAAAAGATTAGAATACTACTCACTTTCTGCACTTGCATCTAAGACGATTAACGCAATATATTGTCCCAATAAGCAGATTATGTATAACCGAGTAATAGTAACAGCAAGAAAACTGATTACGGAATTCGCAATTCAAAATTACCAAACTATTCAATTGATTTTCTAATCATTCCAAAAGTGATTCTGAATGTCAACGTAGCATATGATCACTGAAAAACGAAGATCCAAGCGATCTAACATTATAAATAAACAATAAAATCATCATTCGGGATCAATCACGTAACAGATGATTAAATTGGGGGTTTAGTGAAACTTACTGTCCTCAGGTCCTTTGAATAGCACATAAAACTCATTGATTGAATCGTTGATCGTCTCCACATCGTGATCATTCATCATTCTGAAATCAAAAACTAATCAGTTGAACGAAACAACAAATCGAGAAATTCAAACGAAAAACAGAGTACTCAGTGAAACGATCTGGAAATTGATTTGAAAAACGAAATGAAATTAAAGAACTAACAGCTTCATCATATCCGTTTGTCTGCGTTTGTTTGCAGAAGACATGATTTTGTATAGAAAATTTGGGCGAAAATTTCTGTGAGTTTCTGTTCGGGTTCTTGTTTCTTGGAGGGAATTTTAGAGGGAGAAGCGAAAGATGTAAGAACGCTTTGATTTAAGGGGGAAAAATTAAAAAAAAAAAAGCCGAAAAAATAGGCTTTGGAAAGTCAAAATAGTCAATGATAATAAATTTTTCAATATTATACTCTAACTAGTTTATTGTATTACACGGGATACTTAAATACTTGAGTTTAAACTTAGTTGAGGATGAAAAGCTTCGTTAAGAAGTTAAAAGTAAGATAACACATTTGGATAAGTGACCAAGTAGATAAGAAGAGATATTTATGAGTTTTCAAAACAAAAACCCTAATTAGAAGATTTTTTATAAATAATTTACTTTAATTTTATTATTTTATTGATGAAACATTGTAGGATACAAATGTCATATCCTCGTTAATTCAAATGACAGTCTATCTAATCGCTAAGTGATCGACATGTGGTTACCTTTTTAACAGAATAGATTGATTAACCCATGTGTTACTTTTAACAACTTATTTTTATTAAAATAATATACATCTAAAGTTATATATATTAATTTTTTTTTTTGTAAAATAAAAATCTGAAAATAATATGTTTTAAAAATAATGATTGTAAATTTGGTATTTATTGTTGAGATTTTCGTGTGATTCACTCCTGAATTTCTATAATTAATTTAAAATTAAATGTTAATTTAGGAATACTAAATGACAAATGTCAGATGTAGAATACACCACTTGGCATCATGAGAGGATGACAAGTGGCAAAATAGTTACTCATTTAATAGTATTTATATTATAGATAGATTACTAGTTTATCAAATATCGACTCGTATGTAACACCAGATTTACTTATAAATAATTTTCTTAAACTGTATAAATTTAATAGGAAAATTTTATCAAGAAATGTAATATAAAATACAAGATTTAACAATAAAGGTATCGTAAAAATTTTTTTGCCTATAAAGGTAATGTAAAATTTTATTTTGTCCGAGAAAGTATATGAAATTCAAATTTTAGGCCAAGAAAAATAATCAAATATTATTCTTAGACCAAAATAGGAAGCATAAAATTAAAAATTTATCTCCTTAATTGGCCATCAATACATTTTTTTGTCAAAATTTAATTTTATATTATTTTTCTTTGCCTAAAAATTTTACATTAGCTTTATTGTCAATTTTAGAAGTTTATATTACATTTTTTGGTAATTTGACCAATTTAATATTTTGTTATAGATTTATTAAAATGATTTATAAACTTTATTAAAAAGGATGATTTCATAAACTTTATTACTAATAAAAAAGTTTGTTGCCACAAGTGAATCTGAAACGTATGAAACACCTATAAGACCAATGTGGTTATTTTGTCATGCTTTGCCAAGGAGATACGCTCTCTTTCTTTAACCCTCAACAAAACTCTTTCTCTATATTTGACAAGTGAATGTCGATTTGTATTTTTTTGTCATGTTTTGCCATGGAGTAGGGACGGTGTTGCTGAGCTTTGTCATGCTTTGCCGAGTGGCTTTTACGAGCCACTCCACTTGGCCTAAAAACATGACATCCTTTACATGATGTATAATTATAATATAAAAAATGGTAAATTATAATTTTCGTAACTGTGGTTATATATAAATTATGGTTACGATTCTTTTCACGTTAAAATTACAATATCACTAAATATGGTTGTCATTTTGTTATGCTTTTAGTCATTTGTCGAGATTTTTTTTAAAATGACCATTTTGCCCTTTTAACTTTGTTTCAGTTTTGGTTCTTAACTAATTATTTTTTTAATTACTTTAGTTTCTTTTATCCAATTATTATTTATTTGATATTTATTATTTTTCTTATTGTTACAATTTAATTAAAATATTATTATCTCAATATATTGTCTATTATTATTATTATTATTTTTATTATTACTACTAGTACTATTTGTTTATTTATTTGATATGTTCTTTTTTTATTAATTATTAATAGAATTTAATTAAAATAACTCTTATATATATAGATTTGTATATAAATAAGTTGTATTATTATTAATACTTACTTATCTTTAATTTATTTATTTTGTTAAGTGAATATGTTTTGATTTTTTTTAGAATACATCCATACATACACACACACACACACACACACACACACACACATATATATATATATATATATATATATATATATAAAGTTTTAATGAAATATATAAATTTTTTAAACTAAAAATTTTACATGTATACAAACCGCATATGTTTAAAGATAGTTAAACTTAACAAAATCTATAAATTTGACATATTATATGTATAAATTAAATTAATTTGTTAAATTTTGTTATAACTTCGTATGAAAATTTTATTATGGTTAATTGATTAATACATTGAACATTTTTAATTTATATGAATATTAACTGTATGAAACAAATAAGTTAGAATGAATTACACGTTAAATAATATATTTCGTTAAGTTAAAATTACATTGAACATATAAATTAAAATATAAAAGTTAATACACATATGTATAAATTTGTTCAAAAAATAGACTAAATTTATAAGTATTTATGTAAAGTAATATAAAGTAGAGACAAAAAAATAAATAATTTAAATGTATAAATAGTTAAAAACTTTTAAATGAAAAGTAATAAAACAAATAAATACACTTTTAAAAATAAATATATAGATAGTTCAGTATATATTTAAAAGAGTAAATGACATTTTTGGTCCTTGTGGTTTGATGGTTTACCCGGATTCAGTCCTTTAACCATAATAAGGTCAAATTTCATCCCTATTTTGCTAATTTTGTGCCTTTTTAGTCCATCGTCCGTTAAACTTAACGACACAACCGTTAAAGTTGTAAGAATGACATTTTTACCCTTTTCATTGAGACGCTTTTAGTCCCTATGGTTTTATTATTTACCCATTTATAGTCCAACATTTATTTTATTTTATTTTATATTTATAATTATATTATTTATAGATTTACTTAATTTATTATAAATACACTTATTTTATTTATAAATATACTTATATTTTAATATTTTATTTACATTTACTATTGTTCGTATTTTATTTTTAAAATTTAACTTTTACTTTAATTTAAATATATATATATATATATTTACTAATTTATTTAAAGTTCATCTTCTTTATTAATTTTAAGTTTTATAATATTATTGTTGACATTTATATATGTAATTTTGTTAGTTGTGTTTAAGTAGATATAATATCGTCGATATTTTTCTTCTCCAAAGTCACTATTTCTTCAAATATCTTCCAACCTAATCAATTATCGACACATAAATTATATACATATGTGAATATACTTGAAAAAAAATAATGACATTGGAAAATACTTGAAAATATTTACACACACACACACACACACACACACACACACACATATATATATATATATATATATATATATATATATATATATATATATATATATATATATATATATATATATATATAATATGGTTCGAGGGAGTACCACTACTTATACAGCGCACCAGAAGCTACCACCTTTAAAAACTTTTTTTTTTAAATTTATTATTACATAAACATGTTTTAATTAACATTATGAAGATTATAAGTAAATTTCACATACATTCACATCTTCTAGCTCCTAAAAAATGATGTGAACGCACACTTACATAATTTTGCATATATGTGGTGCGTGATTTCATGCACTTAGAGTGTTCGAATTTGCGTGAAATTCACATATTATCTGTGTAATGTTAATTAAAGCATGTTTCTGAAAAAAAAATTTTAAAAAAATAATTTTACGAGTGATACATTCGGGTGCGCTGTGTAGTAGGTAGTACTCACTTGAACACACACACACACACACACACACATATATATCCAATACATAAATTATATAATATACACATAAACATTATGTGTATTAAATTATATACACATAAATTATATACATACATATATATATATATATATATATATATGTATGTATATCCAACACATATAATATAATTTATGTATTGATAATTGATTAGGTTGGAAGATACTTGAAGAAATAGTGACTTTGGAAAGGAAAAATATCGACTATATTATATTTACTTAAACACAACTAAAAAAATTACATATATAAATGTCAAGAATAATATTATAAAAATTAAATTTAATAAAGAAGATGAACTTTAATTAAAATTAGTAAAGAAATATATATTTAAAGTAAAATAAAAGTTAAATTTTAAATAAAATACGAACAATAGTAAATGTAAATAAAATATTAAAACATGACTATATTTATAAATAAAATAAGTGTGTTTATAATGAATTAAGTATATCTATAAATAATATAATTATAAAGATAAAATAAAAAAAATAAATGTTGGACTATAAATGGGTAAATAATAAAACCATACGGACTAAAAGCGTCTCAATGAAAAGGGTAAAAATGTCATTCTTACAACTTTAACGGTTGTGTCGTTAAGTTTAACGGACGAGGGACTAAAAAGGCACAAAATTAGCAAAATAGGGATGAAATTTGACCTTATTATGGTTAAAGGACTGAATCCGGATAAACCATCAAACCACAAGGACCAAAAATGTCCTTTACTCTATTTAAAATTTATATGTAAGAACAATAATATCAATATTAATAACAATAACAATAATTAACAATAATACAATAAATTAAATTTAGTCATATACAAGTTATTTTTAAGTACTACTATTTATTCATGTAAATACTTAAACTATAACATAATAATAATAATAATAATAATAATAATAATAATAATAATAATAATAATAATAATAATAATAATAATAATAATAATAATTGTAACACCCTTGAACTAAACCACAATGTCACGTAAAATAACACATCATCCGTGACATAATATAATAATCCCTACACTATTCCCAAAGCACATACGTAAAGACCTGATAATTTAAAACATTAATTTACATAAGAGAGTCACGGATATCCCTGAATGTAAAACAACCTATCCGAAGTACATACATACAAACCGTCCACAAAATATAACTACCTCTATACGAGTAGCTAACAACTCCTCGAGCAAAAATAACAGCAAACCTACTTCGGTCCAGCAGGCCTACTAACGCTCCGATCACCTGGGATACACACGACAACACGCACAGGTCAGCTAAAGCTGGTGAGAATGCAAGGGTTAGTGTACGATTATAAAACTCAATAAATATTAACTCGATAATAAAGCGTTTAACGTTCTCTACTGAACAAGCATATGAGATCCCACAAAAGTAGCTCAAATAGGCACTCAACTCGTGTGGATAAATCCACGTACCCAAATCCCTAGACCGCACAAAGCGGTCGTCAGGACTCAAAGGGAATCGGGAGCGACCCAACCCCTGCCCAGCCGTACGGTTTAGTATCTCGATAGCTCAAGTGTCTCAAATCTCGTATTATAAAATAAAGTTCACAATAGCCTAGTAATACGTGCATGATAGTATCTCAATAAAAAGCTCGTAATAAAACTCATAACAATCTCATAAAAAGCCCAATAAAATATCATACAAGTATAAATAATAATCATACAAGTATCTCAAGAAAAACATGCAAACTCATCTGCCCTGAAGACACACTACTAAGTCTCGGTTCCCTGCCCTTTCCCTACCCTATCAACGCGAGAACCTGAAATCACAACATTACAATATCAATATTACAATCTCACCCCAACAACTCTATACACTATTCCCAACAATTCACGAGACCCGAACACATAACTCACAGAACCCAAAAACCCGACCCGAAACCCCAGCCGCATCACGGCCGCAGTGACCCCTTCGCGATCGCTGTCGCGATGACCCCAATCTCGGCCGCGCTCACATCGCGACCCGAGCTCAGACTCGAACCGCATGCGATCAACCCAAGAACATCGTGGCCCGCGATCAAGGGATCGCGGCCGCACTCACGGACGAACAGAACCAGAAATGCTCTGCTTTTGCACAGCCAGGGGATTAATCCCCAATCACCATTTCAGCTCGATTTTAACCACAACCATACGCTCGAATTTACTCAGCAACACATATAAACTTAATTCGTCCATTAAACACTAATCAACAACATTCAATCCATGAATTTAAGCTCAACTTACATTCAATTATGGAGCCAATCCAAAGGAAGAAGAAGATGATGAATTCAGAGGCTTTGATTCACAAGTTTGGAGTCCCAATCTCCTCACACACACAAACACACTTTGATTAAATGAAAATAATGAAGCTACATGCAAGGGACTCAAAGTATATATACGTTTTGAGTTTAACTCGGTCCGATACCCAAAAATCCGATCCCGATACCACAAAATACAAATTTATATTGCCGGGTCTCATTTTACACAATTAATCCAATGGAATAATTACACGTACCTATCCCAAAAGTGGGATGTTACAATAATAATAATCACAATAATAATAATAGTGATAATAATGTCAAATAAATGATGAAAATAAAACATATTAAGTATTTTATTACTTCGATTAAATTTAATAGTAATAATAAGATAATATATTGAATAAATAATAAAAGAATAATAAATCATTAAGAAAATGAAATATAAATGAAATATTATGATTAGGGATAAAGAAGAAAATAAAATGGAAGGCTGAAATCATCATTTCAAAAAAATTATTGAAAAAATTGACCAAAAGCAAAACAAAACTCTAACAATAAGTACTATAATTGTAATTTTACCGTGAAAAGTACTGTAACCATAATTTTTATACAACCACATAGACGAAAATTATAATTTACCCTATAAAAAACTTGAATAAAAACATAATAAAATCTTGATAGGAATAAAGAATACCATCTAAAAAGTGAGTATATAAAGCTATTTAGATTAAAAAAAAAAAAAGAGGAATTTGCTCAAAATAGCAAGCATCTTTTTTGTTTTTCAATTATAACAATCTCGTAAATTTTGTCACAAATAATGGAATCAACTCTAGGTCTACTACCGATCATAGCATTTGACCTGTAAACAACAAATAAGTTGTTATTTCATACAATATATTAAATGGTAAAAAAATTTAAGAAAAATTGTCACAATAAAAAAAAAAAATTTAAAAGTGGGTTGTTATTCCAAACAATAAAACCTATGTATAACCTTTTTTTATTGGTTAACTTTTGTTGTTTACCGGTTAAATGCTATAATCGGAAATGAACAAAGAGTTGGTTCCTTTATTTGGGATAAAATTTACGAGATTTCTATAATAAGAAAAAAAGAAAAAGTTGATTGCTATTTTGAGCAATTCTTCATGGTTACAGTTTCTATTTGTTTTTTTTAGTATGGAACTATTTTGAGATTTCCTTGTAATAATGAAATATTCAATATATATATCTACGGTAAATATACTCATGTAATGAATATAATTTTAGAAATTATTTTAAAAATTATGCGTGTCATGATAACGTCAATTGGCCGCATAATTAAACGACCCTTAACAGTGGACTAGGGGTGAGCTCGGTACCGTACCGAACCGAACCGGTACCGATTCCGAAAATACCGAAACCGAATTATTAGTTTTGGAAGAACCGAATACCGAACCGTATAATTTTATATGGTGCCGGTTCGGTACCGAATACCGAATTTTAGCTAATCTAAAAACCGAATACCGAATTTTAGCTAATTTAAAAACCGAATACCGAACCGAATATATTAATTCGGTACCGGTTCGGGTTCGGAAAATGGTACCCGTCGCTCACCCCTACAGTGGACACTATTAAAAGGGTAAATTTTTTTTTGAACGGCAGTAAAACACTATTTACCCTTTTACTGTCGTTCAAAAAAAAATTTACCCTTTACTAGTTTTTGAACCATATATTACTTAGATAATTTAATAAATAATTAGTTACACAAACGTACGTATACTTTAAATTAAACATATAATTATTTGAGTCAATTCAAGATTTTGGTTCACAGCTAAAAGGAATTCTAACCCTTCAAATTTTAAATTTTCTTTTGAAGGGTGGAAAAATAGGATTACATCAAGGAGGGAATTCAAAGCCTGGGAAAGTGTCAAGTTACAACAATACCCTGAAATAATAGTAACCTGCTTTCTTCTTCTTCGTTGCCTCCCTTCTCCAGCGGCGACCATTCTCCGGCGGCGACCGGCTCCTTCATTCACGCTTCCTTCTTTCCTGCTCCCTTCTTCTCCAGCGGCGATTAGCGGCGGCTGTGCTTCCTTCTTTGGCGGTGACGACGACTTTGCTTCCTTCTCCAGCGGCGACGGCGGTGAGTCTTCCTCTCAAATATTTTTCGATCTGCTCTTCTTTTTTACGATATGTTGTTCCCTTTTCGACCTGCTCTTCTAACCTATTCAATAAGGTGGAAATTTGGTTCGTTTCTTTTTTTTTTTCTTTAATTACTGATGATTCATTGTGTAAATCAGTCTCCGTGTAAATCTATTTCCCTAAACCTAATTGTTATGTGTTCACTTTTTTTATTTGTTGCTGTGTTTTGATTAATGTGTGGGTGTTAATGAATTTGCACCGTCACTTTTAGGATGTCAAGTGGTTTATGCTTTTGAAACTAATTTTATGGTTTTAAAGTTTGATTTTTTTTTTTTTTTTTTTTTTTTTGGGTTTGATCACATTGAACTGTATATTTACTTATGTATGAAGGAATGATGCTGATGTTGTATGTGTGCCTAGCTGTTAATTCTGCATTTTTTTGTTAATAGAAACATTTTTTTCGATGTATGTCTTGCTGTTAACAGAAACATTTTTTTTTCCGATCGGTTCTTCCTTTTGCCGGTTGACAGAAACATTTTTTGCAACCGCCTCAGATGCTTAAAAAAATGTTCATGATAAATGCACTAACATGTTTGAGCTATTTTGGCAATCCATGTTTGGGCTAACATCCTAGCTATTTTGGCAATCCATGTTTCTGTTAAAAATGTCATTAATTTTGTAATTGAGCATTAATTAGTTGAAAGATTGTCATTTGAAGTGTTTCAATATTGTGTTCATATGTTAATTAGTTGAAAGATTATTATGTGAAAGATTAATTGAAAGATTGTTAACTAAAAAAAATTAAGAAGAGTAATTCAGTCATTTGATATTATTTAAATCCAATTTTGTTGACAGATTTATGAACCAAACAGAATAAGAAATTGGATTCCATTTCTTTCTCTTGCCAACCAAACATCCATTGGATTCTAATTCAAATTCTTGACAAATTCCAATTCCTTGATAGATTCCAATTCCCTCAGAAACATTCTGCGAACCAAACGCCCCAAAATAGCAAGCATCTTTTTTTGTATCCTATTATTGCAATCTCGTAAATTTTGTCTCAAATAATGGAATCAACTCTAGGTCTACTCTCGATTATAGAATTTAACCTATAAACAATAAATAAGTTGTTATTTCAAACAATATGTTAAATGGTAAAAAAATAAAAAAAATTGTCACAATAAGAAAAAAATTAGAAGTGGGTTGTTATTTCAAACAATAAACCCTATGTATAACCCTTTTTTACTGGTTAACTTTTGTTGTTTATCGGTTAAATGCTATAATCGGGAATGAACAAAGAGTTGGTTCCTTTATTTGAGACAAAATTTACGAGATTTCTATAATAAGAAAAAAAGAAAAAGTTGATTGCTATTTTGAGCAATTCTTCTTGGTTACAATTTATATTTGTTTTTTTTAGTATGGAACTATTTTGAGATTTCCTTGTAACAATGAAATATTCAATATATATATCTACGGTAAATATACACATGTAATTAATATAATTTTAGAAATTATGAATAAATTACGCATGTCACGATAATGTCAATTGGCCGCATAATTAAAGGGCACTTGAACAATGGACACTATTTACTCTTTTACTAGTTTTTGAACCGTATATTACTTGGATAATTTAATAAATAAATAGTTACATAAATGTATGTATACTTTAAATTAAACATATAATTATTAAGGCTATTTTTGGCAGAAAGCTTTCAAAAATTTTTAGTAGCTTTTATCTTTATCCTACTAAACACATCTTAATACTTTCAAGTTTATGTAACCTAGTTGGAAAGTGCACTTAAATTTTTGCACAACCAAACAAAGTTTTAGGGGTTTTAGGGTTTGAGGTGAAGTAGTAGCAGAACTATTCCCTTGAAGCCTTGGACTCACTAGTTTGCCTTATCATTGGGTGAACTCGATTTACCTATCATACATGGGTATGATACGGTTTGGCATAAGTCGACTGGGGCTTGCCGGTACATCAAACTTTGATCCAACCTATGCAATCATTAAGCATAAAATGATTTTAAGTTTCATTTCTTGTTTAGGTTGTACAATATTAATATGCATTTTTAAATGTACCATTATTATATACAAATTTTTTAATTAGACATATAAATATACAATAACGTATTTTAGTTTTTCACACCAATAAGATACAATTCCATATTAAATCGGCTCTAACTATATTATACTAGTATGGAAAACTAAGGGCGCGTTTAGTTTATGAAAATTTTCATCTCACTTTTTAACAAAAATGAAAACTTGTTTACTTAACAACAATTTCATAAATTTTCATTTCACTTTTTAAAACACCACTTTTCATATTCTCTCTCTTACTTTTTTATTACCTACCCTTTTTTTTATAATACTCTCTTTCTCTCTCTTACTTTTCCATCACCTATCCTATTTTTTTATTTTGTAATCACTCATCTTAATTTTCTTAAAACTAAAACATCATCATCTAAACAAGTTTTCACTTTTCATAGAAACCCTTGTTTTTTTCTAAAAACTATAACTTGAAAACTGAAACTGAAAAATGACTAGTTTTCGTTAACTAAACGCACCCTAATTACTTCATAATTATATGTATAATTTTTTTAATATATTTTATAAAAAGTACGTCTAAACGCTTCATTTATTTGTGTTCAGGATTAGAGGTGCAAATGAGACGAGACAACTCGTGAGCTACTCGATATCGACCTGTTATTAATCGAGCCGTGCTCGAGCTGCTCGAGTATCAAAATAACTTACTCGATAGGCTCGCGAGCTTAATCGAGCCTAAGTTTATAGGTTTACATTTTAACCCTTCTACATAATAAATATTACATATTTATCACTTCCATATAAATTAAATTCTTTTAACCGAGTCAAGCTCGAATTTAGAAAATATTACATATTCAAGACGAGCCGATCATATTTGAGTCGGGTTGAGAATCAAAGCTTTACTTTTCAATGTAATATATATTACATATTCAATCCAAGCTCGAGTCTCAGCTCGAGTCAAATTTCAAGCTCGAGTATTATTAATTTATTATCGAGTTCGACTTGGTATGCTTTATACCATACTCAGATAGCACTTTTAATTGAATATATGCCCATTTCATGTGTTACATGTCTCCCTGGCGGACCAGTGTTGTAGAGTTGCTATGTTGTGAGAATTGAGATTCATGGACAAGCTCCACCTTTGGAAGCTTGTCAATGGCGGTTTAAGTATCATGTATCGCCTATATTCTACTACTACGAAAACCATCGTCTATCCTTCATCAAAGCCACCTCCGGAGAAGTTCCTACATCTCTGTTCAAAAGGCCGCATCAAAGAAGCATTCTGGACGTTCAGCTCGGACGTATATTTGGATCCATCTCTCTACTCGTACCTCCTCAAATCAAGCATACAAATCCACTCGCTTTCACTTGTTCAACAACTACATTCTGTGATAATCACGTCTGGGTGTTCTTCCACCAGGTTTGTAACGAACCACCTCCTTAATGCGTACTTGAAATTTGGTCAATGTCAGACTGCCGTCTTGTTGTTCGATGTAATGCCCAAGAAAAACATCATGTCCTGTAACATATTGATAGGAGGGTTTGTGCAAAGTGGTGATCTGGATAAAGCATTCAAAGTGTTTAATGAAATGCCTGATAGAAATATCGCAACATGGAATGCGATGGTTGCGGGTTTGACTGAATTTGAATGTAATGAGGAGGCTCTGAAACTTTTCTCAGAAATGCATGTTTTGGGTTTTTATCCGGATGAATTCACTCTTGGCAGGTGAGATATGTTGTCAATGTCATAGAATGATTGTTGAGCAAATTGCGCATGTTACTTTTTGTCAATTTCTATTCTAGGTACTATCAAAATCAACTTATAAGTCCATTATTTGGTAAGCAATTCCTTGTTTAATTATACACTTAAAAGGTTATTTGTCTTTGTTTCCCTAAAATAAAAATTGAATTGAAGTAGAAGCATTTTAGTGTCATTTGGTCTATGGTTTATGCCTTTCTTACATCTAGAATTTATTGTTGACAGCATTCTACGAGGTTGTGCTGGTTTAAAGAGTTTAAGTGCGGGCCGGCAAGCTCATGGCTACGCTGTTAAATCTGGTGTTGAAGTGAATGTGGTTGTCGGGAGTTCACTTGCTCACATGTACATCAAATCTGGAAGTCTAGCTGAGGGAGAGGAGGTTATCAAAGCTATGCCTGTTCATAGTGTGGCTTCTTGTAATACACTTATCACAGGGAGAGCTCAAAGTGGATGTTCTGAGGAAGCTTTAAATCAATATTACATAATGAAAGTAGCAGGAATTAGACCTGATAAAATCACATTTGTGAGTGTGCTCAGTACATGTTCACAGTTAGCAACACTTGGACAAGGTCTGCAGATTCATGCGGAGGCAATAAAATCTGGGGCTACATCATCAGTTTCAGTCCTTAGTTCCTTGGTTAGCATGTATTCAAGATGTGGATGTTTGGAAGATTCTTTGAAAGCATTTTCAGAAAGTGTAATTCCGGATGTTGTCCTTTGGAGTTCAATGATTGCAGCTTATGGATTTCATGGAATGGGAAAGCAGGCTGTCGAGTTATTTAATCGAATGGAGAACCAAGGATTGGAAGCGAATAACGTTACTTTCTTGAGCTTACTTTATGCTTGCAGTCATTGCGGATTGAAGGATCAGGGAATTGCAATATTTAATATGATGAAGGATAAGTACAGATTAGAGCCTGAACTCGAACATTACACTTGTTTAGTTGATCTCCTTGGGCGTTCTGGTCGCCTGGAGGAAGCAGAAGCTGTTATTAGATATATGCCCATGAATGTGAAGCCAGATTCTATTATATGGAAGACCCTCTTATCCGCCTGCAGGATATACAAAAATGCTGATATGGCTAAAAGAATTGCTGAGGAAGTCATTAGAGTGGATCCTCAGGACTCAGCATCATATGTTTTACTTTCAAACATACAAGCTTCTGCTAGACAATGGCATAATGTGTCAGATTTCCGGAAGACGATGCGAGATAGGAGAGTAAAAAAGGAACCCGGCATAAGTTGGTTTGAGATGAAGAACCAGGTTCATCAGTTCTGTATGGGAGATAAATCCCATCCAGATTCGAAAGAAATCGATCTTTACTTAAAAAAGCTAACTGCAGAGATCAAATTGTTGGGTTATAAGCCTGATTTCAGTTCCATATTGCATGACATGGATCTTGAGGAAAAGGAAGATGACTTGGTGCACCATAGCGAGAAGTTGGCAATTGCTTTTGCTTTAATGAATACCCCAGATTGTGTTCCAATTAGGGTGATGAAGAATTTACGGGTATGCAATGATTGCCATGTTGCAATCAAGTACATATCTGCAATCAAGAACCGGGAGATCATTGTACGTGATGCTAGTAGATTTCATCATTTCAAAGAAGGCCAATGTTCATGTGGAGATTATTGGTAAAAGAGGTTTATATTAGAATAACCTTTTATTCACATGGTTAAATGCACATCCACATATGTCTCTTGTGAGAGTTGAACTCCCAACATCTTGTGGGCTTTAATTGGCCCATCAGGTACCGTCCTACGATTTCTCTATTTCTAAGATCTGAAGATTTCTATGTTTTATTACAAGTTTGTACACACAAGAACACAATTGACAATGAAACCCTAACGTATCTTCATAGAGTGAAGCTTTTTTGTTATGAGATTGAATGGAGGTTGCGGGTGTAAGGGTTGGGCAAGATGGAGGAAGAAACGGAGCTCCTAAAAAAGAGAAAGAGAAGGTTAAATTTCGATTCTCTTTATGTTGTAATTTTTGATGTTCTCCCCATGATTATTTATGGTATTATTACTTTTATCATGTTCTAGGATCTGTTTCTGTGTTTTCATGGAAATTTGTTTGTTTATATTCTAATGATGGATTTTATTTACAGGTTATGATTTCTATGCTTATATATGTTCCCTGTGTCTAGATATAATGTTGGTAGTTAATTGTTGGCGAAATGCTAACCTTTGTGGTCATAAAGTTTTTGTTTGTTGTATGTACGTAAATCCTGGTTTGGTAATTTCCTTGAATTTTGAGATAACCAATAGCTACAAAACAACTGAAGATTGCAACATTATCTACATGTTCAATCTCATATGGTGCACCCTGCTTTGGCTTACTGCACTTGCTATTAACAAGTGATGTATCACGGGGACTTAACTTATTCTTCAAAACCGATATCACATTATTGAGTTAACCCTTTATTTATTCTTTCTCCTCTTGTTTTCCTGATGACTGATAGTCGTCAGTATTCAATCAGGATCTTTAATTTATTTCAACAAATGTCTGATGCTTCAAGTGTAGGCGTGTCACTGCACTTTGTCTATGCTTTCAGTTATTGGTAAAGTTCTACCAGATGTAGAAACCCTTGTAGAAGGTAAAGGTCTCTTATTTGTTATGTTGATATTGGGGTTAATACTGACTTTTAGCAACCAACTATCTCCAATGTCCCTAAACATCTTTTTGTACACATGAAGTCCCTAAACACTACTTTGTAGTTCCACTTCTTATTTTTGGGAAACCAACCATTTCAGGGGTCCCATACAGTCCCCTAACTGGAACTAAATAATATAACGTTTAGTGACTTAAAATTTGGCTTTATAGTGACATTTGAGATAGTTGGGTGCTATAAAACGACATTAGCCCTATATACTGGGTGTGCAAGCTTCATCACTCAAAGTGTATCCCCTCAATTTGTGGGTTGTTAATTGTTAAACCATGAAATCGCAAAGAACCATGCTTCAGTGTGCCTAATTGGGTTCAGGTTCTCTTACAAAAGCAACATCTTTTGTTATAACAAGTGTACTGTTGTTTTTGTTAGCTGCTAAATATATCAAAATGAAATCTTAAGACGATTAGAGTCAGGGCCTTGTAATTTCAGGGACAGAAATATATAGGAGGTTTTACTTGGAAGAGCAGGAAGAGTTGAAAGGTGTTCTCGCAGTTCTTATTACAAAACCCGCATCACATCTTCATGATCATTTGGCAGCGATTGCGGTTAGTTGCTTAAAGTGTTTTGATATTCATTTGTATACAATTTTAACTTTAAAGACATAGTTACTAGAGAATATCTAACTACAATCATAAGTTATAACAGTGGACACTTTTCTGAACTCATGCCCTGTGGAACTTTTAAAAAAAAAATCACAATTGATTAAACACCATAAACCACAAAAACAATGGCTGTTACAAAATTGATACCCACTCTATTACTATTGATCAACCAAAACCAGAGGAACAGTTAGAAACTGAAAGTTGCTCTCACACGATTAGGATGACATTTTATCTACTTAAAATAGAGTTAGTGATTTAGTACGATGGAGAAGTAACCTACAAAATATATCATAGGCACGTAGCAATTTGCAAAAAAAATATTAGGACAAATTTTATCTACTTCAAATAAAGTTAAGTGATTTAGTACAATGGAGAAGAATCATTCACGACTGAAGTAACCTACAAAAGACATCATAGGCACGTAGCAATTTGCAAAGAAATATTAGGACAACATTTTATCTACTTAAAATAAAGTAAAGTGATTTAGTACAATGGAGAAGAATCATTCATGATTGAAGTATCCTACATAATATATCATAGGCACGTAGCAAATTGCAAAGAAATATATTGTATGAGCTAATGGCTGCATAAGAAGACTTGTATTCACTGTTGATGCAAGTATTGTCCTTTTTATGTTTATTTATGTAATTTTTTTTAATACTTGGTGTAGGCATTGCATTATTCAGAGGCTTCTGGGTATTGCTTACCTTTGCCGATATAAACGCCAGCTACTCTGCTTTTTTCATTGCCACATAATACATACGTAGTAGGATAAGAACTTGTGACCTTGAGAACTTATTTGAGACATTATAATTGTTCAAAGAAACCTCCTTGGAGGTGGGTGATTGGTGATTGACTTATAGATATGAGCCTCCAAAGGAGTCTTGGGTTCAACTCCTACCGGCTTCAACTTTCAGAAGGCCACCCCCATGACCTCCTATCTTTGGATTGGTGGTATGACCACACTCATGGGTTTTCTGAGTATTTATGTGGCCCAAGTTTGCCTGTGAGGTCAACAAAGTTAGCTCGGGTGGGATTTTCCTGGTAATCCCATAAAAATTTGTTTAAAGAAAATAAAATATACATAACTAGACCATTTTATGATGAAATTTATAAACTTGTTACACATGCATTTCATGAGGTCATTTTTGTATTTATTCATATTCATTTCTTTTTGGCTCAAGGTTAAAAGTTTGGTTCTGCCAGATGGAGCTAGGGCATTGGTTAAGCCGTGGACAAGGGCAACAAATTCTTTGCTGGAAATGGTTTAGTCTTTCAGGCATGTATTCTTTTCGAAATCTTTTAGATGGTTAACTATGTAAAATTACATTGATACGTTAGGGTTTGGTATGGTGACATCCAAAGAATGGAACTGTTTATGTTTACAAGTATTTTTAACAAATTATAATGATACATAAACAAAGATTAAAATAGAAAATAAAGGAAAAAACAACGAAATCTCTCCACTTGATTCAATTGTACCAAATGTACCGTTAGTCTTTAGGGTTGGAAATGTGTTGTTGATTTGTTCTTGTTTTCATGGTGTTCAGAGTCACGTAAGAATATGCTTGTGTTAAATACGTAAATGTAATCAGTCACTTGAGTTTCTGGCTAAATGTGCATATCGTTCCACCACATGAGCCTGTTTTTGAGATCCGGCTTCAGGACGGTTATGGTGCATGATGGTCCTTAGACCCAACCAAGGCACGGTTTCACGACTTTGGATTTGATGAAGGGGTATTTGGTCAGTAATATCAAATATTGTATATTTTGCACTTAATTAATTTTCTTGAACCGTATACAGTCTCTCAAGGGGATGGAAACATTAACACATTCATTCATTGAATTCATTCAAATTGGTGTTTGGGAAGATAACGGACCGAAGGCGGCAATGTTCTGTTTTGGTTCCAAGAACCGCAATAACCAAACAAACAACAAGCGTCTGGCCAACGATGGAAACCGAAGTTTCCAGAAATCGTAATTGTTTGACAAGTCAATGTCTGGTTTGAGGAGTCAGGATCAGTTAGCTAATGTTATGTACTTATGTTTTTCGGAATGACAGATGGTATCATATTAGTCTCTTACTTTCTCTTTCGTAGTGGCTTTGGATAGGTGGTTAAATTTTTAACCTACGTTTAACTCGCAGAATGATATTCAAAAAAATTTAAATTTAAATTATAGCGTGTTTGGTGGGAAGTATAGAAAATAGTTTCTAAGGTCAACTAAGGTTGATTGTAAATAATTGGAATTTAAATTAATTTATAAGTTGTTAAGAATGTTAAATTCTTATAATCAAAGCTTTTGATTGAATATAAATAAAATTGAACTCTTTATCTATGTGATCCAAAGCTTCTAACACGTTAATTTAAATTCTAACTCCTTCCTTTTTTACTCATATTTTTGTTTGTGGATTTACATAATGATTTAAAATATAAATCTCATATTTTTTTTAGTTTTTTTTAAATTCTTGGTCTTCTCTTGCATTTCAAATCCTTCCCTCTCATATTTATCAAATTACCATTATACTCATTTGTTTAACTTAGAAACCCCTACTTCCACGGGTTCCACCCACCATGTTCTACCCACCCCAACCTCACCTTATCCCGTCCCACATCACCTCTATCCTTACACTCGTCTTACACTTATCTCACCCTACTATTAACATACCCATCACCCTACCCCCTACTCCTACCTAAGGGTGTAAACGAAACAAGATAACTCGTGAACCACTTGATCGACTCTGAAAATATTCGAAATCGACTCGTTAAGCGAGCCGAGCTCAAGCTACTTGAGTATTTATCAAGTCGAATTCAAGTATCAAAATAATTGACTCGCGAGGCTAAGTTTATAGATTTACATTTTTACCCTTTAACATAATAAATATTACATATTTGTCACTTCTATAAATTAAATTCATTTGACCAAGTCGAGCTCGAATTTTAAAAATTATTTTATATTCTAGTTGACTCGAGCATATTCGAGTTGAGCTCAACATAAAAATACTACCGTTCCAACATAATAAATAATACATATTCGAGTCGAGTCGAGCTCGATATTATCGAGTACTTAACCAAGTCGAGCTTGAGTTTGAAAAAAAATGATACTCGATCGAGCTCGAGTCACGTTTCGAGTTCTAGTATTATTGGCGAGCTCGAGTTTGGTGATACTCAACTTGAGTACACGCCTAAAATGTGTGAGATGGGTAGGAGATCCTTAACCTACCTTACTAAAACAAGGACCACCATTACTCTAGCCCTACCTCTACCCACTCCACTCTAGCCAAACATACCATTCCCTTAGACCTCATCCTATCCTACCTTACTCAATCTCATCCTACTGATTACCTTAAACATCCACTCTACCTTTCGTCTAACTCACCCAATCTATTTTAGTGTACACGCCCACTCACACATTCTATCCCACCTGACATTAATCATCTACGTACCCATCTTACCATTTTTTTAGGTGTAAAAAAATTACAAATAAATAACAGATGAACCTGTCATTTATCATATAAATTTTTTAAATCCTTTAATTGATTTTTAAGCAAATAAGATTTCATAATATACAAATCTTATAAAATTCTGCCAACCAAACACATTAGAGATTTTAAAATCCTACAGCAATATTGCAAATATTTGACATGACAAAAAGTAATTTGATGAACGCACAACCCCTTTGTGTGTGTGTAAAAAGAAAGAATGAGTTATATATAAAAAATAACATATGTCTTACATTTTTTTTAGGGAGAATTTCATATATACCCCTCCAAAACTTCATAATATCATATATACCCAACCTAAAATTTTAATATCATATATATCCCTCCAAAACATCATAATATCACATATACCCAATTTTAGTTATTAATATCAAATATATCTCTCTTAAACATCATTAATATCATATATACCCAAATTTATTAATTTAATTATTTTTAAAACATTTAAAACTCATAATTAATATTGCTTGTTAATTAATGACCATTATACCCTTACTCATTTCTTCTTTCAACCTAACTTCAAAATATCATATTTATCCAACTTAAATTAAAATATCATATCCCTTTTAATAATTTTATATAATTTATTTTTGTAAACTTTACTAAATAAAATTTTCAAACTAAAACAAATTAACATTAAAAATAAAAATAGAAAATTGTATTATGTTTTTGCTCGTTTGTAATCAAATCGTATCGTCTTACTATATTTTCTTCTTTATTTTTTTTTCTACAGTAATCTATATACAATTAACCGATTACATATTATGTTTTTTTTTCTTTTCGAACTTTATAGTTGCATTGCATTTTGTTTTTTTTTTTTTTAATTTTGTATATATATTTTTTGTTTTCTAATACATTAGTTTCTTATTTTTTTCAAGTTTGCATTTGTTTTATAACTATTGTTTACTTTTTTTACTTTTTATATTTAGTCTAGTATCTGAGTTATAATTTGTGTTAACTACAAGATTTTATATATAATCTTATATATTTGAAGTCCAGATTCATAATAAGTTGTTTAATAATTAGTAACTAAAAAATATTTTAATATTAAAGGTTTGTTTAAAAAACACTGAATATTTTACTGATGAAAATAATCATATATTTATAATAAAAATATAATTTACTAATAATATACAAATCTCATCCGGTAAATTCAATATTAAAATATTTTTAAGTTACTAATTATTAAACAAATTATTATAAATCTGGACTCTAAATATATAGGATTATATATATATATATATATATATATATATATATATATATATATATATATATATATATATATATATATCACACACACACACGTTAACACAAAATATACACAACTAATTACATCGGATAACAAGTAACTCAAATACTAGATTAAATATAAAAATTAAAAAAAAAAAGTAAACTAAATAAACAATAGTCATAAAACAAATGCAAACTTGAAATATAAATATTGAAACTAATGTATTAGAAAACAAAAAATATATACTAAATTAAAAAAATAAAATGCGATACAACTATAAAATTATAAAAGAAAAAGAAAAGAAAGAATATAATATGTAATCAGTTAATTGTATATAGATGAAAGGATCGACTAATTCTGAAACTAAATTCCACCAATCAAAAGCAATATACCTCAAAAACACGGGATAATTTAAAATTTTCTAAGCTCATACACCGGTAAATATGATTAACCTTGTAAGGTAATAAATTACATCAACAAGAGTACGCTAAATTAGTTTAAACTACATGCCAAGCCACCCAGGGTTCTACCCGACCTTCAAAAGTCTATACAAAACAACAATGTCTCGGTCAACAAAATCAACAGCCTCAAACCGGAGCCTCTTATCTACTCCACCTGAAATAATAAGTCCCCACAATCGGGGTAAGCCGTCGCCCAGAGAGTAACAAGATTTAAAAACATAAAAGTACATATGTAAATATGCATGAATAGAAATGAAGTAAAAGTTCAATAATTCCTACGCGCCCCTCATCCGAGCTGACGCCGCACCCCTCATCCGAGCTGGTGCTGGTTAAACCGTACAATCCCCTCATCCGAGCTGGCGCCGGTTTAACCAAAACTTAGGGGCTAACCGTCGGCACCCAAATCCACATCATATAGTACATGTATGCATACAGGGAATTCACGCTTACACATAGGCATAGATTTCTAAGAGAAAGATAGGATATATATATATATATATATATATATATATATATATATATATATATATATATATATATATATATATATATATCAAGTGTTCGACATAATCATGAAAATGATAATGGCATGGCAGGGTGATACAAATGAAGCGAGTATAACAAATATGCATAAACACATATAACTAATCATGCAGATAAATCTGTTACTCACAGTGATACCAATTGTCCTTCGAAGCTCGTTTGAAGATAATACGACCAACCAGAATATCAGATCCATCACGCTCGACTAATGACCTGATAATAAAAGCATATTGCTTAACCGTCACTATTTTCATTTATCCAAAAACTATAATCCTTGATTGGCCTAAAAATTCCAAGGTTCGGGGGCTAAAACGATAAATATTTATTTATGTGACAAAATCTTTAAAATTAGTTAAACATTAAGTTTTAGGTTATTTAGCCTATAATTATAGGTCTCGAACCTATTTCGAACTGAAATAATAATTTTATAACATTGTCTGTCAATTTTCGTTCCTTAGATTATATCAGTTACGGGAAACTTCACAAACTATATTAAATGATTAGAATTGTTTAATCATTAGTTAAGTTATATAATACAAATTTATATTATAGACTTCATATTTAAATCCCTTGATAAATTTCAAGTCATCTATTTAATTTATATACATAAATTAGACATAATTATTTGATACTAAAACAAAGATCCATCGACTAATTAATCCACTAACTTAATAAATATGCTAAACATAAGCCCACATCCCTTTTCTTTAACCACCTCTAATTCTTTTATTTTATTATTATTTTTTTTCCTTTGGCTTCTGCGAAAAAGTGGGGAGACAGATATATTCTTCACCCCCCTTCCTTTATTTCTACCAGCCTAAATTCATTAAACCCAAAAAAACCCATTTGAAGTCAACCCACAAAAGAAAACCAATTTCAAGAAAAACTAGATTTGACCTCACCCCACCGGTTAACGCCTAACGCCTCCCCCTCCTGTTCTAATATTTCTATTACAGTAACTACGAAAAGTCGGGAACGAAACAGACAGGTAGAGTACCACCGGCCAAGAGAAAGAGGGAGTCGGCGTCGGCGGCGGTGCCGCCTGAACCTCCGGCCACCACCCCAACCGACACAACCCACTACAATACATGATTTCTACTTTATTTATTTATTTATTTTCAAACTTAAATTTCAAAATCGATGAGACCAACTCCAATGATGCCAAACTCAAGGCAAATCATTAGAATCATAAAATAAATCTATTTCTAACTTTACTTTTTTTTATAAAGACTGATGTTTTAATGGTTATATGTTCAAAAATATAAACTAGATATAATACTCCATTAATGGAGGTATATGGTTTCTTTGATTAAAAAAAAATGGTGAAATGGGTGAGCAAATAGGGGTTAGACTTGTACCTTAAGTATGAAGGTGAAGATGAAAGCTTGAAGATGACAATGAAAAATGGAGGTTCATTTCATTCAAAACTCCATCAACTTTTGTTTTACCCATGCAAGTTTGTTGTATGGATTTGAATAGATGGAGAGACATTGAAATAGAGAGTCAAATGACTCAAATGGTGCATGGGTCCAAATGAAAGCTTTGGGTGGCAGAAAGTGTAACCCTCCTTAAGGATGAAATTTCTTTTCTTAAAAGTCAACAAGGGAACATCAATAATCTACTCATTTAAATTGCAAAAATAGACAACATATTTTAGGTTGTTTATTTTTCAGTGAGAATATACGTTTAGTTTGATTTTATTTTTAAAGTATAATTTCATTATTATTTGGTTGTTTGATGTTTAGTCTCATATTTCAAGAGTTGAATTCGTCTTTAACAATTATAACCCGTTGCCTCGTCAGTTCTCGCATTTTAAATATTTATATAAAAATACGTGCGTTACAATCTCTAACTCGTTGGATTGATCTCGTCCTCGAGATCATGAAGTCTGAAATAAGTTCGGGTGTTTGGCCATCATTTCTGTTTTATGTTTAATCTATTTAACTAGTATAGGTATAAAGCCTTTATTTTCACAATTTAAACATTTAACTTTTATAATATTTTTCTTAAATATTTTTACATGATTTATCACACTAAATAAATACTTGATATTTTTGGGATGTTACAATCACTTTTCCATCGGATTGATCTCGTCCTCGAGATCATTTAAATCTTCAGACAGTCTCGGATATTCAACCGCGATCTTAGATTCTCACACGTGGTATTATAGCACATTAATATCATATCTTTTGAATAATGTCATGTGCTCGTAACATTAGTTTATTTAACTCGAGTTCTCGGGTGTTATAATTGTATTTCTTTGACTAAATCTCATCCTTAGGTTGTTTTTTTTTTAATGTCATTTCTTGCCGACTTAAACTATCTATTGGACAACATTTTTAAAAGAAAATAATAAAGTTATTTAGTAATTTTCGTCCGCCTGTAAGTTTGTGCAATATTATACAACTGGTCTTAAGTACAAACAATTTATGACCTTTATATTACAGACTAAAGTCATCATTTTAACTCTTATATTCATACATAAATATGTTAGCTTAAAGTGTAACATTTTTAAAGTAATTAATTAGTACACATTACTTTTACATAATAACAGTTATATTACATTGTGTGGTAACAATTTAATCTCGTCCCTTATTTATAGCATAGGTTCGACCACACAGATTATTTTCATTATTTTTTTAATTCTAGCAAGTTTGTTCATTGGTCACACATTCAATTATATGGATTTTAAATCAATTGTATTAATCCGATTAGTTTATTTATTTATTTATTATTCCATTTTTCACAATCATCGTCAGGCAATAAAGTTCTTTTTTTTTTTTTTACCCCTCCTACTATCTCTCATATTACATCCTCTGGTACATTCACTATTTCAACGATAGTTTACTTTCGAGCTAGAATTTCAGGAAATTTCATAAGTCATCCCTATGTATCTTTTGGTGACGTAACATTATACTTCCCATTTTCTAAGTTTTATCTCATTATCATTCTATCTCGTTGGCAAAATAGAGTTCATTACAATTCTTATATTCTTTTTTTTTTTAACACGGTGGTATCCCTTAGAACAAATGGTGTAGTATCGCATTCTCGTAGTAATTATTTGAATCGTATTTTGCATTAACGCTTTAGGATATTTTTAGCATGGTTCTTTCCAAACAGATCCTTGTATGAAAACAATCACATTTGTTAAATCAAGTTAATTTCTATGTTATCGACATCATTTTATCATATGTTCATTATTCATTTCACATTTTAATGTAATTCACTTTCTGCAATTTACATACATCTAATTTGTCATAGTGATTTTGCTATAATCTATCTTATGTTTTTTTTTCATGAATTATATTTATGTTATTATTGGCACCCCTTATTTATGCCATCCGAACACCTAAGATTTCGATTTACTTTTATGACGATGTTCTTCTAACATTTCTCACGTTACCCCCTTTTTTTACCACATTTCTTTCTTACAATTATTTTTATGACGTTTATTAGTTTTAGTTTGATACCAATGATTCATATGTCTCATTGTGTCCACAAATGATTTCACATTATAACATCACCTTTTCATCCATTGCCTTCTTCAATTTTGTATAAGATTTCATCTACTTCTCATTTCTCATCTCACTTGTGTGTTGTAAATTAAGTTGAATTCTCATTACTGGTACCCATTGATTATCCATTACTTATATATATATATATATATATATATATATATATATATATATATATATATATATATATATATATATATATATATATATATATATATATATATATATATATATTTTCTCATGTATATTCTTATCGTTTTATGTATTTTACCATGACCAAGTTTATTCACGAGTTCATTACTATTAATTTTGAGAATTCTCCTCGGTAGCTATTTTGTCTTCTATCTGGTGCATATAACTTATTGTGTCAATTTATTTATCGTATATAATTTCCACGCCTATTACATTGTCATGTTTATATCGTTCATGATCGCTTCTTATTGTAATTTTATGTATAACTTTTTTTTTCCCTTCCATTTGCAATTTATTCGTCGTTCACTTAGAGAGGTTTTCACATCCTCCATTATATTCCTCTACATTTATTTATATACATACATACATTCACACATACATATAGTTCTCCATTGGCACAACATATGTGTAAATTTTATCCCACATTTTTCGTATCAAGACATCTCGTTCATAGTTATGTACTTTCAAGTTCTTATCTATTTTATAAAATTAATTCATGACACCACTCGTTTTATTGTATCCCCTTTTTATAGATATTTGGTGATATTTCGTTGAGTATAACACGTTTTAACATTAATTCAACCCCTTTTATCTACCTTCGATCTGTATACCACTTTTAAGATGTCTCAGATTCCTTTATAATTCAGGTTTTGTTCGTTTATCATTATGTCATAGTCAACCTATTGATTTTTTTTTTTACAAAAAAAAAAAAAACAACACCCGGTTCACGATCACACGACTCACACGTCTCGACAAATATCACTGAAACTCTATAATTAATCCGTCCACTTATTGTTTTATCTTCATCAATTTATTTCTGATTCATAGGATTCACAATCGTCATTCTCTTTCGTTGGCTTATAATAGCTAAATAATTGTGATTCATTAATTTCAAGATTTATACCATTGATACTGCATCAGATTCTCGAAGCTGACTAGTGAATACTCATTATGTTAGATTTAACGGCGTTAATATTTATCTTGTTATATTTGCTTCTCACATTGTAACTAATGTTGTGTCACTTTCCCGTTTGATTCACCATTCACCTTTTTAAAATCGCTACAAGGTAGATCATTTAGTGAGTATGTCAGATTTCCTTAATTGTGCACAATACAGATACCGAGAAGGAACGAGTATCACCATCTAAGGGCAATATCAGAATAACATAAAACAGACACTTTGCCTGCAGGCTTAAAAAAGGAAAACTCATAAGAAATCGAGAAATAAATCACTTGACTTGCACTAGGTGCATGAAACAACCTCGTGATGAAAGCATAGAGAAACAACTCGGACATGTTGCATGAATAGATGAAAACACTTTCATGACTATCTATCGGGTCACACACAGTAACACAGATAGTATGATAATGCAAGGTCATGAGCTTATGACAGGGAATCAAATGGATGAATACACTGACAGGGACTGAATGTAAGCAACCACGAAATAATAAAAGATGACTCAAAACTTACAAAACGGGTATCGTGTATGTGTGACACTTAAAGAAATTTGATAATCCTCTTTTCTTTCTTTCTTTCTTTCTTTGTGTTTTTTTTTTCACTCCATAGTCATTTCATATCAATTCTGACCATAAAATTGTTATAGTGTTTCCTTTATTTTTGTTAGGTTAAACAGATGCTCTCAGTAATATGACATTTGACGCCCCACGAACATACTTTAACTTTCTCATTGATCGTGATTTAACATTTATAATATTAAGTCTTGAATTCATTTATTTATACTTGTATACTTGTCATCCTCGATTCAAGTTATTGTTCTTTGATTCGGTAGTTTTTTTTTTAAAGCATATTTTATAGTTATAACACATATATCCTTTTCTACCCCTACCCAAAATCCAATGGGTTCCTACAAGGTATTACCCCGTATAGATCATAACTTATTCTAACAGTGATCACGCAATCCTACGGTTTAAGACTAAGCACCTAAGGTACTTAATTCACTTAAACCATTGCTCTGATACCATATTGAAAGGATCGACTAATTCTGAAACTAAATTCCACCAATCAAAAGCAATATACCTCAAAAACACGGGATAATTTAAAATTTTCTAAGCTCATACACCGGTAAATATGATTAACCTTGTAAGGTAATAAATTACATCAACAAGAGTACGCTAAATTAGTTTAAACTACATGCCAAGCCACCCAGGGTTCTACCCGACCTTCAAAAGTCTATACAAAACAACAATGTCTCGGTCAACAAAATCAACAGCCTCAAACCGGAGCCTCTTATCTACTCCACCTGAAATAATAAGTCCCCACAATCGGGGTAAGCCGTCGCCCAGAGAGTAACAAGATTTAAAAACATAAAAGTACATATGTAAATATGCATGAATAGAAATGAAGTAAAAGTTCAATAATTCCTACGCGCCCCTCATCCGAGCTGACGCCGCACCCCTCATCCGAGCTGGTGCTGGTTAAACCGTACAATCCCCTCATCCGAGCTGGCGCCGGTTTAACCAAAACTTAGGGGCTAACCGTCGGCACCCAAATCCACATCATATAGTACATGTATGCATACAGGGAATTCACGCTTACACATAGGCATAGATTTCTAAGAGAAAGATAGGATATATATATATATATATATATATATATATATATATCAAGTGTTCGACATAATCATGAAAATGATAATGGCATGGCAGGGTGATACAAATGAAGCGAGTATAACAAATATGCATAAACACATATAACTAATCATGCAGATAAATCTGTTACTCACAGTGATACCAATTGTCCTTCGAAGCTCGTTTGAAGATAATACGACCAACCAGAATATCAGATCCATCACGCTCGACTAATGACCTGATAATAAAAGCATATTGCTTAACCGTCACTATTTTCATTTATCCAAAAACTATAATCCTTGATTGGCCTAAAAATTCCAAGGTTCGGGGGCTAAAACGATAAATATTTATTTATGTGACAAAATCTTTAAAATTAGTTAAACATTAAGTTTTAGGTTATTTAGCCTATAATTATAGGTCTCGAACCTATTTCGAACTGAAATAATAATTTTATAACATTGTCTGTCAATTTTCGTTCCTTAGATTATATCAGTTACGGGAAACTTCACAAACTATATTAAATGATTAGAATTGTTTAATCATTAGTTAAGTTATATAATACAAATTTATATTATAGACTTCATATTTAAATCCCTTGATAAATTTCAAGTCATCTATTTAATTTATATACATAAATTAGACATAATTATTTGATACTAAAACAAAGATCCATCGACTAATTAATCCACTAACTTAATAAATATGCTAAACATAAGCCCACATCCCTTTTCTTTAACCACCTCTAATTCTTTTATTTTATTATTATTTTTTTTCCTTTGGCTTCTGCGAAAAAGTGGGGAGACAGATATATTCTTCACCCCCCTTCCTTTATTTCTACCAGCCTAAATTCATTAAACCCAAAAAAACCCATTTGAAGTCAACCCACAAAAGAAAACCAATTTCAAGAAAAACTAGATTTGACCTCACCCCACC
Source organism: Centrapalus pauciflorus (assembly GCA_020465985.1). Classification (NCBI taxonomy): domain Eukaryota; kingdom Viridiplantae; phylum Streptophyta; class Magnoliopsida; order Asterales; family Asteraceae; genus Centrapalus; species Centrapalus pauciflorus. Next base: position 204,517 of record JAANYP010004068.1, read on the forward strand.
GGTTAACGCCTAACGCCTCCCCCTCCTGTTCTAATATTTCTATTACAGTAACTACGAAAAGTCGGGAACGAAACAGACAGGTAGAGTACCACCGGCCAAGAGAAAGAGGGAGTCGGCGTCGGCGGCGGTGCCGCCTGAACCTCCGGCCACCACCCCAACCGACACAACCCACTACAATACATGATTTCTACTTTATTTATTTATTTATTTTCAAACTTAAATTTCAAAATCGATGAGACCAACTCCAATGATGCCAAACTCAAGGCAAATCATTAGAATCATAAAATAAATCTATTTCTAACTTTACTTTTTTTTATAAAGACTGATGTTTTAATGGTTATATGTTCAAAAATATAAACTAGATATAATACTCCATTAATGGAGGTATATGGTTTCTTTGATTAAAAAAAAATGGTGAAATGGGTGAGCAAATAGGGGTTAGACTTGTACCTTAAGTATGAAGGTGAAGATGAAAGCTTGAAGATGACAATGAAAAATGGAGGTTCATTTCATTCAAAACTCCATCAACTTTTGTTTTACCCATGCAAGTTTGTTGTATGGATTTGAATAGATGGAGAGACATTGAAATAGAGAGTCAAATGACTCAAATGGTGCATGGGTCCAAATGAAAGCTTTGGGTGGCAGAAAGTGTAACCCTCCTTAAGGATGAAATTTCTTTTCTTAAAAGTCAACAAGGGAACATCAATAATCTACTCATTTAAATTGCAAAAATAGACAACATATTTTAGGTTGTTTATTTTTCAGTGAGAATATACGTTTAGTTTGATTTTATTTTTAAAGTATAATTTCATTATTATTTGGTTGTTTGATGTTTAGTCTCATATTTCAAGAGTTGAATTCGTCTTTAACAATTATAACCGGTTGCCTCGTCAGTTCTCGCATTTTAAATATTTATATAAAAATACGTGCGTTACAATAGATTACCTGTAGGAAAAAAAAAACAAATAAGAAAATATAATAAGACGATACGATTTGATTACAAACGAGCAAAAACATGATACAATTTTTTAATTTTATTTTTAATGTTAATTTGTTTTAGTTTGAAGAATTTATTTAGTAAAGTTTACAAAAATAAATTATATAAAATTATAAAAGGGATATAATATTTTAATTTAAGTTGGATAAATATGATATTTTGAAGTTTAGTTGAAAGAAGAAATGAGTAAGGGTATAATGGTTATTAATTAATAAGCAATGTTGATTATGAGTTTTAAATGTTATAAAAATAATAAAATTAATGAATTTGGGTATACATGATATTAATGATGTTTAAGAGGGATATATGTGATATTAATAATTAAAATTGGGTATATATGATATTATGATGTTTAGGAGAGATATATATGATATTAAAATTTTAGGTTGGGTATATATGATATTATGAAGTTTTGGAAGGGTATATATAAAATTCTCCCTTTTTTTTTAACAATCATAACAAACATATATCGTCGTCGTGGTGGTTGTGGATGCAACAGTCGTCATCGTTGGTTTTTTCGTTCTGCAAATGCAAAGCTACGTTCATGACTTCGGGTATGTTTGGCAAAACTAGCTGTAGCTTTGTGTTTTTAAAAGAGCTGGAGCTTTTAGTTTTATAAATGTGTTTGGTAAAAGTAACTGTAGCTGTAATTTTTAGTATTAAATTACGTAAAAGGACATTAATATTAATTAAAAGTGGTAGTTTATAATTAATAGGAGGGTAAAAAAGTAAATATGTATGACTAAAAACTCCAGAGCTTTCCAAGAGCTACTTATACTAGCTTTTTATAAATGAGTTTATTTTTTAGAAAATGAAAGCTCTATGTTTTTTTAGTAGAACTTATTAAAAATAAAAGCTCCAGAAAGCTTCTAAAAGCTCTTAAAAGCTTCTTGCCAAACATAGTGTGTTTGCGACTACGTAAGTCTAGGCTACCTCGTGACCATGAAGCGACATACTAATGTTACGATGCGTTCTCGAATTTAAAAGAAAATAAAGTTATTGTGTCTCTTGAAAGAAAAGTAAATACATACTTTTACTATTATGACCTTTATCATTGTTTTGTGGAATTGAATTTTTGTCTGAAAATGATATAAACGAGTTAGTTTAACCCGCGCGTTGTAGTGGGATCATAACTAAACAATATATATTTTTCATTTTAAGTATAATTTTACCCGCGTTGCAACGGGATCATAAATTATATTTTTTATAAATATATTACTTAAAAATAATAAAATAACATCTGTCGTTTACCTGCCGGCCTGTTAGATAGTAGATAATAATTAAAATTTTTTCATTTTAAAATAGTCTGGGACGAAATATAATTTTATGTTACAATGTAGATAAAAGAAAAGTGATAATAATGATATATTTGAATTTTTATAAAATGCAATACATCAAACGTTCCAATAGAACAACAAAACAATTATATATTACATATAAAATAACATATTTAGGCAGCTTCATGTTTGACTGCATAACGAAAATCGTTCCGACGACGATAAATTTTATATAAGAATGTAGAAAAAAATAATGCAATTGTAATGATATACTCAAATTTTAATAGAATTCAATATATCAAAAGTTATCACAGCAAAATAGAAATGATATATAATATGTATATATAAAGTAATAAAATAGGTCAGCTGCTTACCTGCCTGCTTGAGCTGTCTGGCAGCTTGCCTAACTGGTTCCGACGACTAAATTTTATATCGGAATGTAGAAAAAAATAATGCGATCGTAATGATATATTTAAATTTTAATAAAATACAATATATCAAAAGTTATCACAGAAAAACAGAAACGTTGTATAATATATATATAAAGTAATAAAATAAGTCAGTTGCTTACCTGCCTGCTTGAGCTGCCTGGCAGCATGCTTTACTGTTCAATGAACACAGTAAACAAGAGTTTGTAAATAGTTATATTGTTAATATTTCCTAAAAATATATTCTTATTCTAGTTGGATGAAGTGATAAGCAGGTTCAGGGCCGGTCCTGAGGGTGTGCAGTAAGTGCGACCGCTCAGGGCCCCAAGTTTGATAGGGCTCATCGGAAAATTGACCAGTGATTGAAAAAAATAGTGAAAAACTAAAGTCTGCTTATGTTAAATTACCATGTCTCACGTCATTAACAAAAAAATATGTGAGTGTGAGGATGTATGATTAGTAAAAATAAGCGTATAACAATGCCCTCTCACATAAATATAACTTTGAAATTAATTATTTTGTTCGAATCAAATGAATATGTCTCAGTATCATTATTTTAAATGTTTTTTATGTATATAGCAATTGCTAGACTACTAATAACTAATAATTGTTATATAAAATTAAAAATTTTCACATTTTAAGAAACTACTATGCAATTATCGTACAGGGCCACCAAATTTCACGGACGGCCCTGAGCAGAATATATATCTACTTTATAAAAATCTTTCTTTTCCTCCCATATTTAAAAGGAAATGATGAAGGAAAAGCACATTATTTTCCTTCCCTTTCCTTCTTTAAAATTTTAAAGAAAACAACTTTTATTCATTTCCTCCATTTTCATTCACTTTCTCTCCTTTTCTCTTCTTAAATTAGGTTCGAGAACACAACCTTACGCTGTGTTCTCGAAACATTTTTAATGGTGGAAAAAAATGGAAATAAAAGGAAACCAAAAGAAGTAAAATTAGTTTGTGTTCTTTTTGGTTTTTTAGGATGGAAAGGAAATGAAAAGAAAAGAAATTATAGTGTTTTTGCCTCTAAACTCTTTCCTCCCAAAAATGGAGAGAAACCAAAGGAAATAAATTATCAATATTCTTTCTCTTCGTTTCATTTCTTTTATTTTCTTTCCACTCTCGAGAACACAGATCAGCACTTACAACAAGAGTAGAAAGAGTTTGCAGCCATGAGAAGGGGGTCGGGACCGCGAAAGGTGTCTACTAGAGAAATCTATTGGCAGTGAAGTGGAGGCCATGAGAATTCACGACGCCAGCAATTTCACCGGTTGTTCCCAACACTGAGGATTCACAACAAGAAAGGAATAGACGTTCATGGTGGTCGTTCACTGTTGACGATTCACGTCAGTAGAAAGAGTAGGCGTAGTAGTTACAAGTGGCAGGTAAAAATGGACGATCTTTTCACAATAGAAAAGTGTTCGTTCTCTCGTAGTGATGGTTCTTGATGATTAAGGACCTCCATTGTGGTGGTGGTTATCATGGAAGAAAGGTTTGAACGCATGTGAGTGGGGGTGAGGGACTGCCATATAAGATCAGGCCCGGCCCAATAGGGGGGGCGAGCTGGGCTTCGGCCCAGGGCAGAATTTAGGAGAGGGCATAAAATTTTGTAAGTTAGTGTTATATACTAGGCCCATTACAAAATCAGATTTATAATATTGGGCCCAAAAATTAATCATTAAGTCATTTAGTTTGTCTGCTAGCCCTAGCTGTCAATAGAAGCGTTGAATTGCAAATCACATCATACGGAAATCGCAATCGACACTGAAGCATCAAGCATGAGAGGGGTGGGAATAGGGATCGCCGAATCAAAAGACAAGCATTAATGGAGTTTCAAACTTCGATGTGATGGAGTATTGCAATCGACGATGGATTGATGAAGACAATAAATCGGTGTTGTCTTCATTCTCAATCAACGGTGGATTGGTGGAGTATTGCAAACTTCGAAGGCCAGACGATGAATCATCAATGGTTGAATCGCTCAAATGATTTCAAATAAATGAAAGTAAGTCTTCTGTTTTCATTCTTCAACTCTTCATTTCATCGATTTTAAAGTCATCAGGTCTTGATCTATTGATCGATTTAAAGTTCAATCTATTTCAAATACACTTGTAACAAAGGACTAGTGATCGAATTTAGAGTCTGTTTAATGATCGATTCCAACTCTCAATCTGATTTCACTTTTCAAAGTCTGTTCAACTATTCAAGCAATCTGTTTAGTAATCGAAATCATCGAATTTAGAGTTTGTTCAAGCAATCTGATTTCAACTCACAATGGATTTCAGAGTCTTTGTTTCGAGTCTCAATCGATTTCAAGCAATCTGAAATCAACTCTCAGTCGATTTCAAGCAATCTGATTCTAACTTTTAATCGATTTCAAAGTCTCTGTTTAGTGATCGAATTTAGAGTCTTTATTTCAAGTCTCAATCGATTTCAATTTTCAATTTTCAAGCAACAGGCAAGGCAACAGGAAACAACCAACAGAGACTATAATATGATTTTAGAGGACTATAGGGAACAATGATTACAATCTGTTCAAGTCTCAATAGATTCCAAGTTTATTAAAGAGGACTACCAATCTGACAATCTAGTGAATCTACTAAGGTATTACATTTAATGAGTGAATTATGATTTGCTGAAAATAATTTGTCATTGTATATATGTGTGTTTTATCAGTTTGTTTGATTGTTTCTATTTTTCTATACAGTCACAGAGATATCATATTAACTTGATAATTCTTAATCTTAATTATTTGTATGTTATGTCAATTTGTTTGATTGTTTTTATATTCTACACAGATGACACATTTTTTTTTTTTTTTGATAAATTATAGTTGTTTATGTACCATACTTTCATATAGAATGAATGATAGTTTCTTTTAGGCTTTAACATTTTGTTTATATCAATACTTTCATAAAAATTTAGGCATATAGACCTTAAATTGCACTTTTGGGGTCTACTGCAACTACCGAGCGTGCATTTTCAACCATGAAAATCGTGAATACTAGATTGTGATATATCATGGATGATGACTTTTTTTGATGGTTTAGTTATATATATTGAGAAAGATATTGCAAAATCGTTTGATTTAGATTCAATTTTAGATGATTTTGTTGACGATTGGAACTTTGAAACAATTTATGATTTAAGCATCGACATATTTGCACAATTTTTGCTAGTTGGTAATGTTTTTTTTTATCATGAATGTCATTGATTTTATGATCCATTTTGCTCCTTTGAAACTTTGTTTGATACCCATTAGTTTTTTATATATGGAGTTCTTCTATGTATTTCTAAAGTATGCATAAATTTGGATCTAAAAGTGTATCATAGTGGTCATAAGGTTACAAGATGATGTTGGTTCGTTGGATCTCACCATCATATAATTTATATTCATAAATTCTTAAAGGGCATTATTTTTCAATATCGCCCTGGGCATGGAAACGCTCAGGACCGGCCCTGTATAAGATAGTAGGGGCGGGGCATCGTTGGAGAAGAAAAAGAATAGAGATAGTGGTGGCAATCAGTTTATTCACAGTGGTGGTTGTCAGGTTTTTTCACAGTGGTGTCGGCCGATCAGTTTCTTCATAGAATATAGATTTCATGTATGTTTTTTACACACACACACACACACACACACACTAAAAATATTTTGTGAACAAGTTATCGTTGTGAACAACCATAAAGATAGCTTTGAATCTTATAAATCTTCTTGAAAACACTACCAAAGCCTTCTATTAACCTATTAATCTTATTGGGTACTATGGATTTTATATAATCCTATGAATTTGTCGAATCTTATGAATATTGTTGAATCCCATGAATCTTGTTATAAAAACTACTATGAACCTTTTGAATGTTCTGAATCTTGTTGTAGACACTTGAAACGCCACGTTCTAATAACGCGACGCTTTTACTATAATTCTGCAACATAAACCTCAAAATTCAATAAACAAAAGTTATCTAAGTTCAAACCTCAAATTCAGTGCATGAATAAACTAAACCATAGCATTCAGAGTACGCTAAAATAAATAATCTAGCTATTACAACCAAATTGAAAGTCTAGGGATCTACCCATCCCAATTACAATTTCAGCAATAATAACAAACAAAAAAAAATGCGGAAGTCAATCTGATACCACGAGCTTTCAAACCCTTGACCCTGAAGCTGATGCTTTCCCCTTATCAGCTAAACCTGAAACATTGCCCCCACAACCGGGGTAAGTCGTCGTCTAGCGAGTAACAGATTTAATAGCACAAATAAACAAGAATAACATGAATGATACAAGTATCGGCACAAAGTCAACATGCGTAGCACCCGGCCTTCCCAGCAATGCGTCCACGAATAGGTAGTCTGTGTAGCATCCGGCCTTCCCAACAATGCATACACGATAACACAGCTTGCGGCACTCCCGACTTACAGCGTATAAAAATAACATGCAGCCACACAGGCATGCAATCATCACATAAATACACAGTATGCATACCGGGGAATAAGGGTTATCATGTAACAATTCATGGTGATGAAAAAGAATGGCAGCTAACAAAGGCAATATGGCAGCGAAATGGATAAGCACGGTAAAAGAAATGAAACAGATAACCAGCACAAACATATTATAAATGATCATTTATGAAATTAAATCAATTATTCACAGTGCTTGCAAATCCGTACTCGCCAAACGACAACATGATATCAACTGAAAGCACTACCGAGAACCACACGTCTCAATCAAATCGCTAGAATCCTGATTAGAAGGTACATTGTCTACTTATCAATATCCTTAACTTTATAATTACTGAGTCTGTTATCTATTTATTAAATTAAAGCTCAGTGACTAGTTCGGAAAATACAAATTTGTTTGTTACATATAATTTAATTGGTCCGACCATTATTTATATAAAATTTCTTAAATCCATATTAAACTCTCATGTGAACGTAACTAATTAATTAGATTAATTTTATTTGAAACCTTTTATAATATGCTACTAAATTCACACTACTTTACTCATAGAATCCCTTTAGATTATAACTATTGACAACCCAAAATTCACTTCTCGACTAATAAATTAAATTTGGCCCAAAATGATGAAATAAATAAATGCAACTAACGCTTTTTAATTTACACAATTAAATAGTCTAAAAGATTTAACCTATATCACTAACTTAAAAGATAACTCAAATCAATTAAATATGATGTAGCCCAATTATAAGTTAAAAGAGATATAAAAACAAACCTAAAAATTCAGCCCAAATAAAAATATGAAAGAACGAAAAAAAGAAAATAGTAAACCCAACCCATTTAATATGAGAAAGCCCAAAAATATAAACCCTTAACCTAACCTATAAATAATCTACTTTAAAAGCCCAAACCCAATTAATAGGAAAGCTCATCTACACTTTTAACCTAATTAACCAAAAAATAAATAAATAAATAACTAAAATAAAATGAAATTAAGAAAAACAAAGATGGGGGGGGGGGGGGGGGTTCTTTCTCCTTCTTCGGCGCAGACAAGCAGGCAGAAAAAGGAAGAAAGGCGGCGCCAACCAGGGATTTACCGGTGCCGGCTACCGCGGCTCCGATCACACACACACATATCTCCTATTCTCTTCTCGATGAAGCTGGAAACGCAACCAGCAGAGGAATAGGGACCAGGCAGAGGTGCAGAGCAACCACAGCCATAGCTGCTGCTTCGCCATCGACAGCCAGTCGTCGAGCAGCGGCGGCGCCGACGCCTGCTCCGGCTACCCACTTGCTGGCCGATTCCTTTAATGACACACATTTCCATTCCAATCAAACCTCTTTTTCCTAGATTCCTGTCAAACTCTCAAACTCCAAAATCTTTGAAACCATTCTATTGATGTCAAATCCGAAATTAAACCCCAAAATAACATTCAAATCTTGATTGTATCCATATTTTAAGCATTTCTACATAAATTTTCGGATTCAAAAAAATTACACCATGAAAATCACCCTTGTTGCTCTTTGAAGCTTTTTAAGCATTAAAAAAATGAAGAATATGGTTATATTAACCATTTATTTTCAGATTCACAATGTACTATAAATTTTATTATCAAATTATACACTAATATAAATTTCATTTCATTGATCAAAACATTCCTTAATCAGTTAATCATATAGGAAGAAAAAGAATGGGATAAATGAAGTTTTAGGGTATTACCTCAAGAATAAAGATGATGATGATGATGATGATGATGATTGTTGTTGATCCAACTTTAATTTTCCAGCCATATATATATATATATATATATATATATATATATATATATATATATATATATATATGAAAAAGGGTTGGATGATGATGATGATGTGATACTTTTGATGTATTCATGCATGCATATATTTATCTTTTTTATTTATTTATTTTTATACACTATATTCATTTATACAATTAATCGTTTTATAAGTGTGTGTGTGTGTATATAAATAAATCAAGAAATATGATGATGATTTAAATCATATTTTCTCGAGTTATTTAAATTAAACGACCTTAAATTAATTACCTCAAAATTAGCGGGCGTTACAACACTTCTATGAATCCTTTGAATAATATGAATCATGTTAAAAGCACTTGTTGATATATATGAATGCGTATTTTTTTTATTTGTTCACAACGTTCACAACGATAACTTGTTCACAATGGATCTCATATATATATATATATATATATATATATATATATATATATATATATATATATATATATGGTTCGAGAGAGTACCAACCTTATGCAACGCACCAGAAGCTACCACCTTTAAAAACTTTTTTTTTTAATTTTTTTTCATGAACATGTTTTAATTAACATTATGAAGATCATATGTAAATTTCACATACATTCACATTTTCTAGCTCCTAAAAAATGATGTAAACGTACACTTACATAATTTTGCATATATGTGATGCGTGATTTCATTCACTTAGAGTGTTCGAATTTACGTGAAATTTATATATCATCTGTGTAATGTTAATTAAAACATGTTTGTGAAAAAAATTTCAGATGAAATAATTTTACGAGTGGTACCTTCGGGTGCGCTGTGTAATAGGTGGTATTCACTTGAACCTAAATCTATATATACATATATACATATATAGGGGTGAGTTCAATGGAAAACCACTATGCACCTGAAAACTATGGAAACCTACGCATACCGTCCGATTTGGTGCATTTCATGAAAAACGCGGTGGCATGATCATAAATAAGGTGATGCATCACGTGAAATTTTGATGCATCACACGGGATTTTGATACATCACGCGGGGAATGTGATGCATTTGTGGTGGTGCAGTGTGGTTTTCACAAGTTTTCAGGTGCATGGTGGTTTTCGGGGAGGTTCAAAGGAAAATCACCATGCACCTGAAAACTTGTGAAAACCGCACTGCACCACCACAAATGCATCAAATTCCCTGATTGATACATCAAAATCCCGCGTGATGCATCAAAATCATGCGTGATGCATCACCTTATTTACGATTATGCCACCGCGTTTTTCATGAAATGCACCCAATCGGACGGTATGCGTAGGAGGTTTCCATAGTTTTCAGGTGCATAGTGGTTTTCCATTGAACCCACCCATATATATATATATATATATATATATATATATATATATATATATATATATATATAGTACTATATATATATATATATATATATATATATATTGCCGTTTTAAATACAAATCTAACCATCCAAAATATTTTAAATAGAAGACATTTGACTATTACGATTAAACATTGAGCACAAGAATTTTTTAATAGATGAATTATTATGATATGATGACTTAATAACATAATTTACTATACAAAATACTTAATGATGTTATACATCTTTAATAGGTCTCTACCGTCAAATTGCTTAATATCTTCCAATATTTAATATTAATAATTTTACATGCTTGTCCTTCGGTAAACAACAATGATGCTTTTGTTATAATTATTTGTTAATTGTGCTATGTAAATACGAATAACAAAGCTTCGTAGCAATGCTTTTTAGTCAGTTCTATTACAACATTATATTTTTGTTTCTTTCTATCTCTTGCAATAACGCAACTAGCTTATATGAATATTTTTTTACAATTGTTAATCTGACATTAACGCCGTTACTTTTTTGAGAGGACGCTTGGTTGGGGTTATCCCCCATAAAGAATGACAATATAATAAATAGTATTGGTTAGTTTCATGTAATGCAATCATTTTATTTACTCATAGTCTCATAGGAAGTAACAGGAGATTCCACAATAAATTAGAGGTAATGGAATTCATTACTAATTTTAGATGGGTAACACTATATATCTAATCCATATCCTATTCACACATCATTATCATACATACCCATCCCTACACACCTTATCCCCTACCAACCCATCCACCCCTATTCTACCACCTTCCACCCATCACATCTCACCTTAATTTATACAAAACGCACCTAACTTACCCTACCCCCACACCTACCCACCAAACTCTATCCATTATCCCACTGACCCATCCTATCTTATCTTACCCTGCCTTCCACCCATTTATCTACCCTATCTTACCCTACATGTATCCCACTCACTTATACCCTAACCTATTAAGCAACGTACCTTCTTCACCCTAACCCCTACCCACCGTGAGTAACCTATCCTATTGTGTCTTTCACCTACTTACTTTTGCTACTTACCATGAACCCTACCTGTATTATCCTACTTTAAGCTTATCCTACCTACCTACCACACCACCACATTCTAACCCATCTTACCCTACCATCACCAACCCACCTCACCCAATTGTACCATGCCTTCCACTCATTTTCTTACCCTATCCTACGATATCTATCCCATCACATTCAACCGTACCATACCGTATACCACCTTAACCTACTTCCCACCCACCCATCCACCCTATCCTATCATACACTATCTCCCATCCTTTTATCTACCATATGTTACCTCTCAATCTCACTATTATACCTTAGCTCATCTCACCTTACCTTGTCTTATTGACCACACCACCCTACCCAACCTATCGTATCCTCAACCACCCTATTCTACACTGTCTTTCCACTCACTTCACCTATCCAATCCTACTCACCTCGTCTCATTCCATCATACATACATCATTCATAATGATAATATCTATTATCATTTCCATTCTCATTACCATTCCTTTATTTCAACCATGCATCATAAGAGTTTTTAACACTTGTTGTCTAACAATTCATTTGACCACCCAAAGTTAAATCTTGGCCATGCCACTGACCACAATCCTTGTAGTTAACATTATTTGTTTTAGATCATCGATAAATTTCTATTGTTTCTAACAATATTTTATGTTTTAATCTGTGTAGGAGGTTATTGTAACTTTTTTATTACCACAAGTAATACGTTTTCATCTTTTTTTTCGTATATTTTGGTCAGGTTTTTAATTTTTTTTTTCCATTATTTGTAAAAAGATGAAAATATATTGTTATTTTTTATGATAAAAAAAACTATGATACCTATTAAAAGTTTAACCTGTAAATTATGGTTACAAACAGTAAATAAAATATAAAATTTGATTTTATTAATGATAGTATGATAAATATTGTAACCTATAAAAAGTTTTAAAAAGATAGTCACAATTGATCCGGAGGAAATGTCTTTAAAATAAATATCTCATATATACATACTAAATAAATAACAATAATTTATAAAAGAAAGGGGTTATAAATGTTCTAATAATTATAAAATTGGAAACTTATAAACATGATAGTTATAAAATAATTATAATTAGTTACTATGGATCATTAAGGACATGTTTTCATGGTTTTTACGTTTTCATTCATTTGTGTTATTTTTTTCTAGAAAAGTTGTTAAGTTAATTTTTTTTTTCTAGTTTTGTGAGATTTAACTATTAGAGTCTGGCTATAATTAGTAAACCGAATTCCCTTCCGGTTAGAGATAGAGACCTAATCAAAAACCAAATTTTGTCAGTCTAGACCGACTCGAGCACACCCACAAAGAAGCAACCCTATAAACATAAATCTGCCAATAGTATCAACATACACTAATCGTTATGACCCCGAGCTCGGACCATAAAAGATCGGCCGAAAGGTCGGCCGGACCATTACCGAGCCAACCTTCGGGCCACACGCACATATATCGAAACAAGAACTCAATCAAATGGTGCCTCCAAATGTAATATGGTGTAATATATCAAAGTAACCAAAAGTAGCAAAACCACCATAACTCTTTCCATGTACATTCATGACCATAAAAACTTCAAAATGCTTTCTTCACCCTACTATTTATCATTCATTTTTTCGTGTCGAAAATCTCGTTAACGAAATAAACATGCGGAATCAAGAAAACCCGAGTAACTCGCATGACAAAACGCGTTTAAATAAAATCATCTAACGCTTAGATGTACCTTCTTTGGGGAGCATAAGATCGATGTTGTAGCATTCTTGTTGTTTCCTTCGTTTCCAGTTTTCTCGAGCTCATCGTCATCGCTATCAACGTTGCTTGGATCGGATCGGTTTTGATGCGCCCTACGCCTATAAAGATACACGTTGAAATAATAGCTAACCATAACCGGCATCGTTTTGTTCGTGAAATGGCTAGAAAGTGCATCCCAAAAGCTCGTACCCGATGACGAAGGGGTTGACTTGATTATATCTTCAAACATCTTTTCTTCATTTCGAGTCCAATCGAGGGCAATTGTCTCACCCATTTCGTCGAATTTCCATTTCAAGAATGCAGACCCCAGTTCGAGTCTAACCCTGTTCCGTTTCTCGGAAATATGAAATCTACCACATTCTAATGAACCAGGAAGCTGGCACCCGCACGAATCTTGCCTTCCTTTTCCAACCCGCTCGAGCTCAATTAGGCTACTTCTTGTTTCACTCTTATCTAGAGGCCAAATTGGAGTCCCGAGCCATTTGCTGTCAGGTTCATAAGCCTGTTCGGTCCACTCAGGCACTTTCGCTTGGAAATACCTGCCCAATGGGGTGCGTTTTCGCTTAAAGTTGCAACCCCAAAAGGAATCTTCATCTTCTCGGTCACTTGGGCGCCCGGTGGATGATGACTCGGAGGAGTCTTGCTCCGGAGATGGTTTTGTTGGCAACACGATCGATCGGGTCTCTTTAGCAGAAACGAGCCTCTGGCTGCACCTTGATGTTGATCTCTCCTTTAGATCAACATACATTGAAGGATGCATCCTCAGATTTTTCTGCAAAAGGATATAGATTTAATGCTCATTTTTGGACAACAAACTATATATTATCAAGTTAAAAAAGGCATTTTAGTAATTTAACAATCAAATACTCCTGTGACTATTTCCCCATTAAAGAGCTTTAGGGTGTGATTTCATTGATATTGTTTGTTTAAAAAATGATTACCAAAAACTCAAACCTATCGACACTTATGGGTTTTCTCTTTCCTCTTATTTTTTCTTTTGTTTCTTTCAAACTCATACCCATGTACATACCCATTTCTAAACCATCCAACAAACCAAACGTCCCCTTAACTTACAAAACTCATTCTTCCATCCTATTGTAGAACCTATACCATAGTTGTCAATAGCGACGATAGCGGTCGCTATAGCGAATAGCGTAGCGGCGATCGTCCGCTATTATGTGTTTAGCGGTCCGCTATTACTTTTTTTTTTATTTTTTTTAAAATATATACTGTATATATATATATACATAAAAGACCTATTTACAATAATTGGATTATCTATGATTGGCTTTTAATAGTTTTTAAGACTTTTATTTTGAAGTTAAAATGTTAAATACATTAAACAGTTTAACGTAACATATGTATTTTGGCTTTAATACTATACCCGCTAAACACAAAATAGCGGGCGATATAACTATGCTATCGCAATGTAGCATATAGGTAGCTTGTCGATATTGTCCAATATTCGCTATCAACAACACTGACCATACTCATAATGATTCCAAGATAACAAAAATACCTTTTTTTGAGGGTTAGGTATGAGAAAATAAAAATAAAAAAAGTTGTTATTACCAATCCAACCACGATTTATATGACTGCCATCATTTACATGACTTATACTTTTCCTGATTTTTATAATACATTTACGTGGCTAAAGGTATAAAATCACACAAATCACTTACGTGACAAAATGTCACGTAATGTATTGTAAAAATAATAATAATAAAGTAAATGGTGATGGTCATGTAAATCAAGGTTAAATTGGTAATAACAACTTTTATTTGGTATTTTCGTATATAACCCCCAAAAAGGGGTATTATGTGATTATCCCTATTTTGATTCTTCAAATAACAATAATCACTTTGAAATAATATGTAAATATCAATTAAGTTCCTCCACCGAACTGTAGTACGGAATCATCCCCAAAGATCTCGGTCAGAGCAGGCATATGCCAAACGTGAATACCGTCCGAAAAAAAAAACATAACAATTTGCATCTTTGTAGAACATTGTGTAATCAATTAACTACAAAACCACTAGTAGTTCCAATAGCTTCTAAACAACTATTGTCATGCTAAATGAAGATGTGAATAACCAAATGTAGAGTTTTCATGTTATGGCAATGAACTTTTCATCTCTAATGCAATTAGACATAAAACACAAACTAAATGCAAGTGCATACGAAGAAATAATATGTAAATATCAATTAAAGGGTGTTTGGAATGTGCATTACTAAAGAAAATATGTGATATTGGATCAAATAATCTATGGTAAAATTCCAACATCATCTATCTGTCGACGGATGAACATGAAATTAGATCTAAATGTTTAAAGTTTGATGTAGCTTTTAACAATTCGACCGTGACTTCTTTTTTCTGCAGTTTCAAATCTACTTGTCAATAAACTTCGATTATTTTTTGACATGTGTTTTTATATCATTATAAAAATCTTATTGATATCATTTAAATGACCTCAATATTGAATGTGATGTTTAATTCGTTCTTAATGTCAATTTATAATTATTTTTTATTCTTATAAATTACATATACAATAATAGGTACATAACTATAAAAACAAAATGAACTCCAACACTGACTTTATCACAAAATTGTATTATAACAAAGCCACAAAAATTACAAATTTAAAAAAATTAAAACCAATTTAGAGCTTCATTCAAACCCCAAACATTACATATGCAGAAATCAATTATAGATTATTTGTGCAAAATTTTGGATTTTACATTTATTTCAGTATATAGAAGTTGTATTAACTTTTACATATATTGATTTGTATTGTATAATTTAATATTAATTGTTATAACATTAGTAAAAATTGGTGCAAGCTAATAGTGTTTGAATGTGTTTTCGTTACTTGAAGTTGCAATAATCACTTTTGATGGTGATGAGTTTTTGGTAAATTTTACTTATTCATGAAAGTAATAGGTTCTTCTCTCTCTCTCTCTCTCTCTCTCTCTCTCTCTCTCTCTCTCTCTCTCTCTCTCTCTCTCTCTTGCTGTATATTTCCATCAAAACAAAAAGCCCCTGAAAGTTAAGAGCTTAAATAAAATAAGATTGTTTGTTAGAATTAAAAGAAAAGAGTTTTTTGACTCTTAAATACCTCTTAAAAGTAAAGGTGGCCCATTTTCTTAACTCTTAACTCAACCTCTTAAATCCTCTAACCCCATTTTACTAATAATTATTCAATTTAATTAACTAAAATATTATATTATTTAACATTTAAGTATTTTAATTTATTTGTGAGTGTGTATGTATGTATATGTGCATGATTTTACTTTAACCTTTTGATTATTACAACTTGAAGCCAATTTCAAATACTAGTATTTTAAGCATGATAGACATTTCTATTAAAGTGAAGGCCTAAAGGGTCATGGACCAAAAAAATACCATTAATAAATGGCAATAAAGGGAATATGCAAGTAGGTAGTAGCTTTATGTTTTTGTGGAAATCAACAGTATTTTAAATTAATTTTGTTTGTATAAATTATTAAATTAATGTAATATAATATGTGTAATTAAATGCATGGGAAAGAAGGTCGGGTTAACCCCAAAAAAGTGTACCATAAATGGATTTGACCTAAAGTTTCAGCATATGTTCGACCAAAGATTTTACCTACCCAATAATGAAATCGTGTAAATAAATCAAAAACAGATCCTATAGAAAGTACATAATGCAAATGTGCAACCACATAATAAGTATTACGTATTTCAGTCTTGTGTTAAGTGTTTGCATAGTGACTCGGGTCCTAACAACTTGATGTCAGACTGTGAATATGAGAGACATCTAACTGGAAAGGAAAGCAGCATGGATTGACAAAGAGAGCGCTTGATTAGCACCAAGAAAAAGGACCTAAAATAGAGCGTCTTCTCTTAGCTTTCTTCCTCCCGGACGAATTTAATTTCAGTACTTTAATTTATAACTTTTGTACATTTCATATTATGTAACAAACAGTCTTACATGACAACTCTTATATTTCCAAAGTGGTTTCAGACTTCAGAATTTTAAACCTCTTAAAAAACAAACAATATCTATAGTTTTATAATGTTAATTTATAATTCTGAATGTAAAAAAACGAGAAAAAAAAAATTTGTGTGATGATACCCTCGAACAATGTGGTGCTCCTTTTATCCTAATTCTATATATATGTGTGTGTGTGTGTGTGTATGAGATTATGAGCATGATTTTACTTTACCCTTTTGATAACCGATGTAGATACTATGGAGCTAATTACACAATTAAGAAATAACAAGATAATAACAAGTAATGTACATTATTCAAAACTTAGAAACTGATAATTACAACTTGAAGCCAATTTCGAAATGTACATCCAAACACCCTCAAATACTAGTCTTTTAAGTATTATGGACATTTCTAACAAAGTAAAGGCCTAAAGGGTCATGGACCAAAAATAATACCACTAATAATTTGCAACATGGGGAATATGCAAGTAGGCAATTAGCTTTATATTTTGTGGAAATCAAAAGTAAGATATCCCTAAACTAAAATCAATCATTGCAAATTTGCAATATGAACATAAATAAGATTGTAGAATGAAGTGCAAATCATATATAGTTTAGAAAACACTAAAGTTCCAACAATTCATATAGCAAGAATCAAGTGACTGTAAGTACCTGCCACTTTTGTTTGACCTTCAAATCAACATTTATGTCCAATTGCATTACCTCTCGAGCCGACAAAACTTGCTTCCATACATGATCATTCCCATAAAACTTCCATTTAGACCGTTCTGGCAATGATCCAATTGCAGGATCACAAGGATCTTTCGACACCCTTTTCACCCAATCCAACATCGGCAAGTAACATTCTCGTTTCCTCTTTCGACTTAACTCATTTTCTTCATTAGTACCTCCATCCAACTCAATAACCGAACCATCTTTAACATCCAATCCTTCAACCGACCCAACACAACTCTGCAAATCACTAACATCTGATCCAGGTTTTGCATCAAGATCAACGAACTCCTTATCATAATCTTTCATCTCAACATCCAAAAATAACTTTCTAGAATCAAGAATTTTCATCTCAACATCATTATCTTTAACTGTTTTACAAAACCATGCATCTAATAACTCAATATACTTCACATACACCACTTTCAAACTTGCAGAAACACTCGATTTGCACCCGATTTCGTTTGCAATTAAATCCCAAGACCCATTTTTAGAAACACTTTCATACCCACCATTGTCTTTCACACACAAATAAAGCTTCAACAAATCAATAGGTTCACCATCTCCAAGCATTGGGGGCAAAGGCCTAAAACAACTACTACTATGACAAATCTCTTCCAAAAACTTAGAAACAATTTGATTGAACAATTTCCTAAACTTACTATCAATTTCTCCACATTTTAAAGAAACCCTATTTTTGTGAATCTCTTCTAGGGTTCTAAAACAATCCAATGCAAACCCATCTGTAATCTTGGACCAACCTGCCATTATTCAATTTTTTTTCAAACCCTAAACAGATATAACAATTGATCAAACATAAATTATAAACAATAAACTAAACCCAAAAACAAAGAAGAGAGTTACCCAAATGAGTTTACTCACCAATCTAAACAAAACATGTAATAGATCATAGAGAAATTAAATACAAAACCAAAAAATAAAAAAAGTCACCCAGACGAGTTCGTTTGCCAATATAATAGATCAGATAAAAATTAAACAAAATCTACAAAAATTTGAACTAAAGACAGAAAAAAGAGGGGTACACAAATGAGTTCATTATGTGTGTTTTGATTCTTGAATATTGATTTTAGGGTATGAGATGAAAAGAGGGAGAAGTTTTTCAAGACCCATTTGAACTAC
Source organism: Centrapalus pauciflorus (assembly GCA_020465985.1). Taxonomy (NCBI): domain Eukaryota; kingdom Viridiplantae; phylum Streptophyta; class Magnoliopsida; order Asterales; family Asteraceae; genus Centrapalus; species Centrapalus pauciflorus. Next base: position 223,511 of record JAANYP010004068.1, read on the forward strand.
CCGCCATTTCTCTCTCTCAATAGAGGGAGGGTGGCTGGGTGGGGGAGGGAGGGTGGAAGAGACATTTCAAGTTTTTTTTAACAGAAGGGAAGATAAAAATAAAAAAGATACATAAAAAAAGGGAAAAAATTCCAAAGATTTGTCACGAATTTTCAAAGGGGGGAAGAAAAGAACATTACCAGTTTTTTTGTGGCTGTGTATTGGGGCCTCGTCTTTCTGTCTTTCCTCCTCTTTAGCCCCTTTGGGTTTTATTAATTGAAAAGGGAGATGGAGACTTGAGAAGAGGGGTGAAGAGATGTTTTGATGGGAAAAATTAGGGTATTTTTTCTCTTTCTCAAGATTTGGGTTTTATTTATAGTGGGGAATGGGGATGATGAATATAACCACATGTTCATTGGTGATTAAGATAAGGGGTATTTAGGTAAAATCATATTTTTTATTTGACAAACATAATTAATAAGTAAAAAAGAGTTACAATAATCACGGTATCTGTTAATCATTCGGTTAACTGGTTAAAGGCATATGATTTGTCTTGTATTTTTTTATTATAGATTAAGTGATGACAATGGTGATTATGATGGTGAAAAGTTAATAAGAGATGTGTGACAGATTGTGATGAATCAAAGGGAGAAAAGGAGGGTTTGCAGAAAGAGATGATTGTGATGAAAAAAGAGATGATTGTGGAGAAGATAAGAAAATCTTTAGTTGGAGAATAAGATGTAGGGTTAGATGAACTTGTACATACATACATATGTAGGGGTTAGGTTCCGGTAAGAATCTTATAGTTCCGTGAGAACGCGAGAACCGTTTCAAAATTTGTGAATTTAATACATAAAATTATGAATTTGATGCTAAAATTTATACATTTCATATAAATATTCACGCATATTATGATAAACTTGTTAACTTTATGTACAAATTTGTGCATTTAACATAATTTGTGTATTTAATGTTTAAAATTATAAGAACGTGAGAAACACTTCAAAATTTGAGAATTTAATACATAAAATTATGCATTTGATGCTAAAATTCATAGATTTGATAAAATTATGTATTTCATATAAATACTCACGCATATCATAATAAATTTGTTAACTTTATGTACGAATTTATGCATTTAACAAAATTTGTGCATTCAATGTTAAAAAATGTGCATTTAGTGTATACTTTAATGAATTTAAATTTTAAATGTAATTTTAATGTAATATTAACATATTTATTAACATTGAAGATCAATAATGGTTTTAAGATAAAACTTTAATTTTTAAATTGGTGCATTTGATGTACAAATTTGTGCATTTTTTGTGGTTCTTACGTTCTCACGGAATCAAAGGATTCTTACCAGAACCCAACTCTCTCTCTCTCTCTCTCTCTCTCTCTCTCTCTCTCTCTCTCTCTCTCTCTGAGGGTGTTTGGTTTTGCGTTATGAACGTGATTACTAGCTTATTACTTTACAATAACGCAAATAATTGGTTTAAAGTGTTTGAATTACATACGTTAATATGTGATTATTTGCATTTAGAGTTAATCCAATTCTACCACACTTTTTCATAAATTAAAAAATATAACTTATTTGCTTAATAGATGATTATTTGATCATTTTACAAGTAAAAACGCAAATCCAAACACTTTTTAATAACTTAAAAACTATTTTTTCAAACGCAAATCCAAACACCCTCTATACATGCATACATACATACATACATACATACATACATACATATATACATATGTTCAATGGGGAATCTCGACGCATTGGGAACCTCGGGGAACCTACTATGCATTAAGGGCATATTAGGGATGTTAAAATTTATCATCTATACTATATAGAATAAGAAACCACTTGGAGTTTCTGGACCATTTGATGGAAAGAAATCAATGGTCCAGATTAATGACAACTCATAATTATTTATGAAATGTCTCTTATACCCTTAATTAAAATCAATAATTATACCTATGCCATTTTTTTAATTCATTTTCCAAATTTACTACCTTAACTTAATTACATTAAATTTTGATTATAATTTTTCATTAATGAATTAATATTTACTTAAAATAAATAGGTGTCATTATTATCCTTAAATGATCATAGTTAAATTCAAATGTAAAAATTTGGATTTAAATGTAGAAGTGTAGTAAATAAAGTTAAAATTTTTTGTTAATTATTTTGCTAACAAGATTTAAATTTTGATTGATAAAACGTCAATTGTGAATATGATAAATTTTCATTGTTGATTTTTAGATATTCCATTTTAATATTTTATCATTTTCAAATACGCATTCACATAATTGAAGTTTTTTGTTTCTTACATTGATATTTCATATTTGAAGTTAATAAAAATTAAAAGAAACATTCTTTTGCAAACACATATTATCTGTTTTTAATAATACAATATAATAATATTTTTTTATTTAATATCAAACAACTAAGTAATTTTTTATCTTTAATTTAACTAGCTTTTTATTTTTTTTATTTTAATTATATATAAATTTTATAATATTAAAATATAAAAAAAATATGTATTTTCTAAATCAACCCATGTAAATACATGGGTTGATTAACCTATATATTATAATAAAACAAAACAATTCATGCCATTTGTCACTTTTACAATACAATAAAATTTTATTTTTCCACCTCTTTTTCCAAATTAACACCTTAACTTAATTGGATTGAATTTTGACTTTATTTTTTTTTCATTAATTAATTAGTAATAAATTAGATTTTATAACATTTAAAATTAATGTTTACCTAAAATAAATATCTATCATTATTATCCATAATAATCATAATTAGATCCAAATGTAAAATTTGAATTAGTTGTGGATTTTATAATTATTATGTATAATAAAGGAAAACATCAAATGTCACGTGTCACCTCTACGTTCACCAAAAAATAATTACAACTTATAAAAAATGAAATATAAATACAATATAATATTTGTAAAAAAAGATAAATATACCTTTATTTTTTAATCTGTAAATAATAAAAAAATAAACACAATTATTATTTTTGTATGATTTTATTTTTACTTATATACATTTTATATAAATAAATTTAATTAAAAATATCCACGTAATACGTGGGTTATAAACTAGTTAGGTAATAAAAGATAGATCTTGAAAATTATTTTTTAAATTTTTTTAAAGATAATTAGAATATAAATTAGGAAATTAGGAAATGAAATCAATATATTAACAACACTTCCTAACATAATGCCTTCTTTCTCCCCATACATCTCCCTAATTTTGGCCCCTCCCCTGTCTCTCTCAAGTGGTGGCCGGCCACCCTCTCCCTTTCTCGGTCGTCGCACCACCACCAACAATCACCGTCATCGCCCTCTCTTTTGGTTGCACCATCGTCGTCCCGATATCACTCTTCCCCTTTCTTGCACCACCACAAACAACCACCGTAATTGTTTGAAGGTTTAAAGAAAGAAGGATGATGCCCAATTTTTTGGTAACGAAATTTTATTGTTTGTAATTTATCATAAATTACGTTACCAATTTTTTTATAACAATTTTTTTTTGTATATTAGTAACATTACCAATTTTTTTGATAACGAAATTTCATATTTTGTTAGCTTTTATACATTATGTTACCACTTAGGTTACTATATTTATTGGTAACAGAATTTTATTTTTTATATATATATATTTTTTTATATTATCTTACTACTTACATTATCAAAATTCTTTGTAATGAAATTTCATTTTTGGTATATTGTGTTGTCAAAATTTTTATATTAAAACTTCACATTTTGTAACATGACGTGGTAACGTAAATTTGGTACCAAAATTGAAATTCTGATTTTTATAAATAAATATTCTTTTCAATTTTTTGTATATTATGTTAATATACAAAATAAAAAAACCAAAATTGGAATTTCTTTACCAAAACGTTTGGTAATGTAAATAGTAACTTAATATATAGACAATGAAATTTCGTTACCATTAACGTTGGTAACTTAAATTGTAATGTAAGATCATAATTTTCATCTTTAATACTAAATGTAAAAAAATGTAAAAAATAGTAATGATGAAAAAAAATCTTTTGAAATAACATACATAGATTTAAGTAATAAAAAAGTACAAAATCTTTTAAAAATGATAAGAAAAAGATTTGGTAACGAAAATGTAATGCACTTTTCGTTACTTTTCATCTTTTATAACGTAATGCATTAAAAAACTAGTAAAAAATACAGGTAACGTAAATAATGAGTGTAACGTAAATGTGGTAATGAAAAGTGTGGGTATTTTGGTTAATTGATTTTATTTTGTGTAAACTTAACAAATGAGTTATAAATTTGGGTATTTTAAAAATTATCCCTTTTATTTATTTTTGTACCTGTTTATGGTTTGAAGCACTATAAATTTTACTCGTTTAGGTTTAACAATGACCTCGAAATAAAATTCATCGTTTAATTAACGTTTGTTATAATTGGGTTTCCTGAATCTCTGCGGTATTCCTCGCCTATCCGACGGGGATCCCCATTGAAGCCCCGTGATTATTTAAATGAGCACGGGATATCCAATCCCCGCCCCGAACTCAAGATTGTTATCATCCGTAATTGCAACTGGTTAAATGTACACTGGCCACCACCTTCCCATAACCCTCGTAAAAAAACAATTTCCGATGCATGTCTATTTTTTAAGAAAACGCTATTTTGATAAGTTTTAGTCAGATGTATGCTTTTTTTGTGACAACAAAATATGATTGAAGATTTTAATTATAAAAATAATCTAATTTATGAATTTTTTACGTAAAAATCCCTTTCATGTGCGTACAATAATGCATAATTGATTACTTATTACTATATCTATAATCTATAAATATTATTATACAAGTAACTAAAATGACATTTGTCATTTTATTATGTTGCCACTCGTCATCTTTATTTATTAACATGTGTATTTTAAAAACTTATTTTTAAATATAATTAACTTTAATTTAATAATTAGATAAAAGCATATAACTAACTAACAATATTTAACCTAAATTCTCTCCATCATTTAATTTGAGGTAATAAATTCTATTCTCCTATTTATTAATTACATTTTAAAATAAGAACAAGATTTCATACGTAAATAAATCATAAAACTATTTATTTTATAATTAACATTATAATTTTTCAATAACTTTTATTATATAATGTTTTTATGTAAATTTAAATTTAAAATGTCATCGTCACTGATTTATTTTACCTACAATTTAATGTAATTTATTTTGTATTTCAATAACTTTTAATATGAGACAATCTAAAGTAACAATTTCTATATATATATATATATATATATATATATATATATATATATATATATATATATATATATATATATATATATATATATATATATATAATCAGGTTCATCAGCGTACCTATAAGATTCCAGCGTACCCTAATGTGAATGATCATTCACATATATTTTTTTTGAATAGACATGTATCGGATAGATTCACAACTGTATAAGACTTTTTTTCAACAACAAGGGCAACAAGACAGCATAAATCTTGTGATTGGTAAATAAAGATCATTGAATGAGTCATATCCACCATTCACATCAGTGTGAAATGACCAGTCACATAAATACTCTGCAATTGAGCATTCCATAGAGCTTTTGAAGGACATCAAAAGTGTGAATCTATGTGAAATTCATAGAATCAATCAGGTGTATACATTAATTAAACATGGTTGATGTCAAGAAACAAAATTAAAAAAAGTTTTTTTAACAGGTCGTACCCTTACATTTCGGTTGCCCTTCATTCGAGAGGTACTTATTTGAACCATGAATTTATACTAGCATATTATATTAGAGTATAAATATAATAGATAACTACTAGGAATAAGATATATATATATAAAAGATAAAATAACATATAAAATAAAAAAAAAAATAAAAGAAGTTTTTCTGTGCTAAGCGATTAATAAAAAAAAAAAATATTAATATATATATATACATATATATATATATATATATATATATATATATATATTCAGGTTCAAATAAGTACCTCTCGAAATCAAGTGCACCCGAAGGTACCGACCTTAAAAAACTTTTTTAGATTTTTTTTCACATAACCATGTTTAATTTAATGTTATACACATGATATATGAATTTCATATAGATTCACCATTTCTGTGTTCTTAAAACTTATGTGAATGCTCAATGCATATTTATGTGAATGGTCATCCATGTGAATGGTCATTTCACACTATGTGAATGGTGTGAATGACCATTCACATGATCTTTTTTTACCATTCACAAGATTTATGATGTTACTACTTTTGAAAAAAAAATTTATAATGTTGTGTTATATATGTCTATTCAAAAAAAATATGTGTGAATGATCATTCACATTAGGGTACGCTCGGTACGCTGGAATCTCATAGGTACGCTGATGAACCTGATTATATATATATATATATATATATATATATATATATATATATATATATATATATATATATATATATATATATATATATATATATATAGAAATTGTTACTTTAGATTGTCTCATATTAAAAGTTATTGAAATACAAAATAAATTACATTAAATTGTAGGTAAAATAAATCAGTGACGATGACATTTTAAATTTAAATTTACATAAAAACATTATATAATAAAAGTTATTGAAAAATTATAATGTTAATTATAAAATAAATAGTTTTATGATTTATTTACGTATGAAATCTTGTTCTTATTTTAAAATGTAATTAATAAATAGGAGAATAGAATTTATTACCTCAAATTAAATGATGGAGAGAATTTAGGTTAAATATTGTTAGTTAGTTATATGCTTTTATCTAATTATTAAATTAAAGTTAATTATATTTAAAAATAAGTTTTTAAAATACACATGTTAATAAATAAAGATGACGAGTGGCAACATAATAAAATGACAAATGTCATTTTAGTTACTTGTATAATAATATTTATAGATTATAGATATAGTAATAAGTAATCAATTATGCATTATTGTACGCACATGAAAGGGATTTTTACGTAAAAAATTCATAAATTAGATTATTTTTATAATTAAAATCTTCAATCATATTTTGTTGTCACAAAAAAAGCATACATCTGACTAAAACTTATCAAAATAGCGTTTTCTTAAAAAATAGACATGCATCGGAAATTGTTTTTTTACGAGGGTTATGGGAAGGTGGTGGCCAGTGTACATTTAACCAGTTGCAATTACGGATGATAACAATCTTGAGTTCGGGGCGGGGATTGGATATCCCGTGCTCATTTAAATAATCACGGGGCTTCAATGGGGATCCCCGTCGGATAGGCGAGGAATACCGCAGAGATTCAGGAAACCCAATTATAACAAACGTTAATTAAACGATGAATTTTATTTCGAGGTCATTGTTAAACCTAAACGAGTAAAATTTATAGTGCTTCAAACCATAAACAGGTACAAAAATAAATAAAAGGGATAATTTTTAAAATACCCAAATTTATAACTCATTTGTTAAGTTTACACAAAATAAAATCAATTAACCAAAATACCCACACTTTTCATTACCACATTTACGTTACACTCATTATTTACGTTACCTGTATTTTTTACTAGTTTTTTAATGCATTACGTTATAAAAGATGAAAAGTAACGAAAAGTGCATTACATTTTCGTTACCAAATCTTTTTCTTATCATTTTTAAAAGATTTTGTACTTTTTTATTACTTAAATCTATGTATGTTATTTCAAAAGATTTTTTTTCATCATTACTATTTTTTACATTTTTTTACATTTAGTATTAAAGATGAAAATTATGATCTTACATTACAATTTAAGTTACCAACGTTAATGGTAACGAAATTTCATTGTCTATATATTAAGTTACTATTTACATTACCAAACGTTTTGGTAAAGAAATTCCAATTTTGGTTTTTTTATTTTGTATATTAACATAATATACAAAAAATTGAAAAGAATATTTATTTATAAAAATCAGAATTTCAATTTTGGTACCAAATTTACGTTACCACGTCATGTTACAAAATGTGAAGTTTTAATATAAAAATTTTGACAACACAATATACCAAAAATGAAATTTCATTACAAAGAATTTTGATAATGTAAGTAGTAAGATAATATAAAAAAATATATATATATAAAAAATAAAATTCTGTTACCAATAAATATAGTAACCTAAGTGGTAACATAATGTATAAAAGCTAACAAAATATGAAATTTCGTTATCAAAAAAATTGGTAATGTTACTAATATACAAAAAAAAATTGTTATAAAAAAATTGGTAACGTAATTTATGATAAATTACAAACAATAAAATTTCGTTACCAAAAAATTGGGCATCATCCTTCTTTCTTTAAACCTTCAAACAATTACGGTGGTTGTTTGTGGTGGTGCAAGAAAGGGGAAGAGTGATATCGGGACGACGATGGTGCAACCAAAAGAGAGGGCGATGACGGTGATTGTTGGTGGTGGTGCGACGACCGAGAAAGGGAGAGGGTGGCCGGCCACCACTTGAGAGAGACAGGGGAGGGGCCAAAATTAGGGAGATGTATGGGGAGAAAGAAGGCATTATGTTAGGAAGTGTTGTTAATATATTGATTTCATTTCCTAATTTCCTAATTTATATTCTAATTATCTTTAAAAAAATTTAAAAAATAATTTTCAAGATCTATCTTTTATTACCTAACTAGTTTATAACCCACGTATTACGTGGATATTTTTAATTAAATTTATTTATATAAAATGTATATAAGTAAAAATAAAATCATACAAAAATAATAATTGTGTTTATTTTTTTATTATTTACAGATTAAAAAATAAAGGTATATTTATCTTTTTTTACAAATATTATATTGTATTTATATTTCATTTTTTATAAGTTGTAATTATTTTTTGGTGAACGTAGAGGTGACACGTGACATTTGATGTTTTCCTTTATTATACATAATAATTATAAAATCCACAACTAATTCAAATTTTACATTTGGATCTAATTATGATTATTATGGATAATAATGATAGATATTTATTTTAGGTAAACATTAATTTTAAATGTTATAAAATCTAATTTATTACTAATTAATTAATGAAAAAAAAATAAAGTCAAAATTCAATCCAATTAAGTTAAGGTGTTAATTTGGAAAAAGAGGTGGAAAAATAAAATTTTATTGTATTGTAAAAGTGACAAATGGCATGAATTGTTTTGTTTTATTATAATATATAGGTTAATCAACCCATGTATTTACATGGGTTGATTTAGAAAATACATATTTTTTTTATATTTTAATATTATAAAATTTATATATAATTAAAATAAAAAAAATAAAAAGCTAGTTAAATTAAAGATAAAAAATTACTTAGTTGTTTGATATTAAATAAAAAAATATTATTATATTGTATTATTAAAAACAGATAATATGTGTTTGCAAAAGAATGTTTCTTTTAATTTTTATTAACTTCAAATATGAAATATCAATGTAAGAAACAAAAAACTTCAATTATGTGAATGCGTATTTGAAAATGATAAAATATTAAAATGGAATATCTAAAAATCAACAATGAAAATTTATCATATTCACAATTGACGTTTTATCAATCAAAATTTAAATCTTGTTAGCAAAATAATTAACAAAAAATTTTAACTTTATTTACTACACTTCTACATTTAAATCCAAATTTTTACATTTGAATTTAACTATGATCATTTAAGGATAATAATGACACCTATTTATTTTAAGTAAATATTAATTCATTAATGAAAAATTATAATCAAAATTTAATGTAATTAAGTTAAGGTAGTAAATTTGGAAAATGAATTAAAAAAATGGCATAGGTATAATTATTGATTTTAATTAAGGGTATAAGAGACATTTCATAAATAATTATGAGTTGTCATTAATCTGGACCATTGATTTCTTTCCATCAAATGGTCCAGAAACTCCAAGTGGTTTCTTATTCTATATAGTATAGATGATAAATTTTAACATCCCTAATATGCCCTTAATGCATAGTAGGTTCCCCGAGGTTCCCAATGCGTCGAGATTCCCCATTGAACATATGTATATATGTATGTATGTATGTATGTATGTATGTATGTATGCATGTATAGAGGGTGTTTGGATTTGCGTTTGAAAAAATAGTTTTTAAGTTATTAAAAAGTGTTTGGATTTGCGTTTTTACTTGTAAAATGATCAAATAATCATCTATTAAGCAAATAAGTTATATTTTTTAATTTATGAAAAAGTGTGGTAGAATTGGATTAACTCTAAATGCAAATAATCACATATTAACGTATGTAATTCAAACACTTTAAACCAATTATTTGCGTTATTGTAAAGTAATAAGCTAGTAATCACGTTCATAACGCAAAACCAAACACCCTCAGAGAGAGAGAGAGAGAGAGAGAGAGAGAGAGAGAGAGAGAGAGAGAGAGAGTTGGGTTCTGGTAAGAATCCTTTGATTCCGTGAGAACGTAAGAACCACAAAAAATGCACAAATTTGTACATCAAATGCACCAATTTAAAAATTAAAGTTTTATCTTAAAACCATTATTGATCTTCAATGTTAATAAATATGTTAATATTACATTAAAATTACATTTAAAATTTAAATTCATTAAAGTATACACTAAATGCACATTTTTTAACATTGAATGCACAAATTTTGTTAAATGCATAAATTCGTACATAAAGTTAACAAATTTATTATGATATGCGTGAGTATTTATATGAAATACATAATTTTATCAAATCTATGAATTTTAGCATCAAATGCATAATTTTATGTATTAAATTCTCAAATTTTGAAGTGTTTCTCACGTTCTTATAATTTTAAACATTAAATACACAAATTATGTTAAATGCACAAATTTGTACATAAAGTTAACAAGTTTATCATAATATGCGTGAATATTTATATGAAATGTATAAATTTTAGCATCAAATTCATAATTTTATGTATTAAATTCACAAATTTTGAAACGGTTCTCGCGTTCTCACGGAACTATAAGATTCTTACCGGAACCTAACCCCTACATATGTATGTATGTACAAGTTCATCTAACCCTACATCTTATTCTCCAACTAAAGATTTTCTTATCTTCTCCACAATCATCTCTTTTTTCATCACAATCATCTCTTTCTGCAAACCCTCCTTTTCTCCCTTTGATTCATCACAATCTGTCACACATCTCTTATTAACTTTTCACCATCATAATCACCATTGTCATCACTTAATCTATAATAAAAAAATACAAGACAAATCATATGCCTTTAACCAGTTAACCGAATGATTAACAGATACCGTGATTATTGTAACTCTTTTTTACTTATTAATTATGTTTGTCAAATAAAAAATATGATTTTACCTAAATACCCCTTATCTTAATCACCAATGAACATGTGGTTATATTCATCATCCCCATTCCCCACTATAAATAAAACCCAAATCTTGAGAAAGAGAAAAAATACCCTAATTTTTCCCATCAAAACATCTCTTCACCCCTCTTCTCAAGTCTCCATCTCCCTTTTCAATTAATAAAACCCAAAGGGGCTAAAGAGGAGGAAAGACAGAAAGACGAGGCCCCAATACACAGCCACAAAAAAACTGGTAATGTTCTTTTCTTCCCCCCTTTGAAAATTCGTGACAAATCTTTGGAATTTTTTCCCTTTTTTTATGTATCTTTTTTATTTTTATCTTCCCTTCTGTTAAAAAAAACTTGAAATGTCTCTTCCACCCTCCCTCCCCCACCCAGCCACCCTCCCTCTATTGAGAGAGAGAAATGGCGGGTAGTTCAAATGGGTCTTGAAAAACTTCTCCCTCTTTTCATCTCATACCCTAAAATCAATATTCAAGAATCAAAACACACATAATGAACTCATTTGTGTACCCCTCTTTTTTCTGTCTTTAGTTCAAATTTTTGTAGATTTTGTTTAATTTTTATCTGATCTATTATATTGGCAAACGAACTCGTCTGGGTGACTTTTTTTATTTTTTGGTTTTGTATTTAATTTCTCTATGATCTATTACATGTTTTGTTTAGATTGGTGAGTAAACTCATTTGGGTAACTCTCTTCTTTGTTTTTGGGTTTAGTTTATTGTTTATAATTTATGTTTGATCAATTGTTATATCTGTTTAGGGTTTGAAAAAAAATTGAATAATGGCAGGTTGGTCCAAGATTACAGATGGGTTTGCATTGGATTGTTTTAGAACCCTAGAAGAGATTCACAAAAATAGGGTTTCTTTAAAATGTGGAGAAATTGATAGTAAGTTTAGGAAATTGTTCAATCAAATTGTTTCTAAGTTTTTGGAAGAGATTTGTCATAGTAGTAGTTGTTTTAGGCCTTTGCCCCCAATGCTTGGAGATGGTGAACCTATTGATTTGTTGAAGCTTTATTTGTGTGTGAAAGACAATGGTGGGTATGAAAGTGTTTCTAAAAATGGGTCTTGGGATTTAATTGCAAACGAAATCGGGTGCAAATCGAGTGTTTCTGCAAGTTTGAAAGTGGTGTATGTGAAGTATATTGAGTTATTAGATGCATGGTTTTGTAAAACAGTTAAAGATAATGATGTTGAGATGAAAATTCTTGATTCTAGAAAGTTATTTTTGGATGTTGAGATGAAAGATTATGATAAGGAGTTCGTTGATCTTGATGCAAAACCTGGATCAGATGTTAGTGATTTGCAGAGTTGTGTTGGGTCGGTTGAAGGATTGGATGTTAAAGATGGTTCGGTTATTGAGTTGGATGGAGGTACTAATGAAGAAAATGAGTTAAGTCGAAAGAGGAAACGAGAATGTTACTTGCCGATGTTGGATTGGGTGAAAAGGGTGTCGAAAGATCCTTGTGATCCTGCAATTGGATCATTGCCAGAACGGTCTAAATGGAAGTTTTATGGGAATGATCATGTATGGAAGCAAGTTTTGTCGGCTCGAGAGGTAATGCAATTGGACATAAATGTTGATTTGAAGGTCAAACAAAAGTGGCAGGTACTTACAGTCACTTGATTCTTGCTATATGAATTGTTGGAACTTTAGTGTTTTCTAAACTATATATGATTTGCACTTCATTCTACAATCTTATTTATGTTCATATTGCAAATTTGCAATGATTGATTTTAGTTTAGGGATATCTTACTTTTGATTTCCACAAAATAT
>JAANYP010004069.1:0-48100 GCA_020465985.1 Centrapalus pauciflorus
AGCTGATCCAAAGGAATCTCATCTAGATGTTGTTAAAAGAATCTTCAGATACCTGAAGGGTACACCAGGTTTAGGTCTTTGGTATCCCAAAGACTCAAGCCTTGAACTAACAGGCTATTCAGATTCTGATTTTGCAGGCTACAGGTTAGATAGGAAAAGCACAACAGGTGGATGTCAACTCCTTGGTGGAAAGTTGATCAGTTGGAGTAGCAAGAAGCAGAACTCAGTGTCCACTTCTACTGCTGAAGCTGAGTATATTGCTGCTGGAAGCTGCTGTGGGCAGATTCTGTGGATGCAGCATCAGCTTGAAGATTATGGCCTTGTGTATAGGAAAACTCTTATTCTGTGTGATAACACAAGTGCCATAGCCATCTCCAACAATCCAGTATTTTATTTTAAGAACAAAGCTTATTGAAGTCAGACATCACTTCATCAGGGATCACATTCAGAAAGGTAATGTGGAGGTAAGTTTTATTTCCACCAATGAACAGCTTGCAGACATTTTCACCAAACCTCTGGATGAAACAAGGTTTAATTACCTTCTCAGCAAGCTGGGCATGTTAAACAAGAGTGACTAAGTGTTCTCTCAAGTCTACGAAGTTGTATGTCTCACACTGCTCAAGTTTCTCAGAACAGCTTAGACAGAACAGGCTATGCATGTTCTGTACTTAGCCAATTTTCTGAAAAACTTGAACAACTTGAGCATAGAACAGGCTGAACAACAACAGGTTGTAAGTCCAGCCTGCTCTGATGGTCCAATCCTCAATCTGTTCATCCTTTCACACTGTCTTACAAGCCATTGTCTTGTAACCTGTTCAACTATTGAACACAACCTGTTCTTACAAAGGAGAGCAGGCTGAAGGCACAGTTTGAGAAATGAACAGCTTGAAGACTGAACAGCTTGTGATGACCCGTCTCATCACAGGTTTGACCAACAGCTTGGACCAACAGTTTTAATTACCTTTCTTCAAACTTAAGTTACTTAATTTATGTTTTATTTAACTTAATTACTGCGGATAATGTGGGTTACGTGTGTTAGTGATTAAAAAGGTCAAGTGGTCTGACAAATGTTTCATACATGGACAACCGTTCCGTTTTCCGTTAACTAACATTTCAAATCGAACCGCCCAAACCTTCTCTCTCATACACACTCACATTCAAATCCTATAAATACCAAACCACTGTTTCATCTTCGTCTTCCTCATCATTTCCAGAAATCCTCAAGAACCCTAAAACTCGACTAAGTGTCTTTTGCTTCTTCAAACCTCAAAAAATTCCCAAATGGCTCACAGACCTAATCCCTTTCTCCCAGTATTCGTCGGTGATGACGTTGTCAAACACTCGTCAGTCACCACAATGCTGACTATCAAACCCACCAACTACATTGCTAACTTAACCATTCCCAAAAACTATGTGGGGAAGGGTTATGAAGAAATGGTGGAGTTCCTTCAAGTTCATCCATTGAACTACGCGATGACTGCATCTCCTGGTGTCCTGTACCAGGAGATGGTATTTGAGTTTTGGTACACCTGTGCTTACAACCCAGAAACCAAAGTCATCCAAGGTACTATTCTCAATGGGACTCAGACCATTGAGATCAGTTCTGATCTGCTCAGGGAGGTGCTACATCTACCAACTGCTGCAACTTACGATAAGCCCCAAGCTGAAAATGATCAAATGGGCAATCTGCTACGCTTCTGTGGTGTGGCAGAACCAAAAATAGGAGCAACACTATTCAGGATGGACCTCTCTCCTACCTACAGTTATCTCTTCGCCTCAGTGGTGATGTGTTTTGGAAGCAAAGTTGGTTCATTTGACCAACTCAGCAGAGATGAAGTTCCTATCGCCCTACAGTTCGTGGATGGGATTACCCTTGATATGGGTAAATGGATTTTTGTGAATTTGAGGAACCTGGTGCAGCAAGAGTCAAGACCAGCTGCTGTTCGATATCCCAGGTTTCTGAGCCTCATTTTCAAGCATGTATGTGGTGAGCATCTCTATAACTCTCAGCCTCTTCTTAAGACTATTGCATTCCCAGTTATAGGTAATAGAGTTTATTATACTCCAGTCCTGCAAAATGAGCCTCCTCTATCCACACCAATGAGGAGGTTGCTAGGTTTGGTGGAAGGACCCTCTGCTGTGAGGGTGGATCCAGAAGCTGCTGCTCCCACCAGAAAATCCAAAGCCAGGTCCAAACTTGTAAAGAGGACCCTGGCAACTGCTGAAGCTGGGCCTGTGAAAAAGAAGGCCAAAACAGCTCCGTCTGAGTCTGTTCCTTTAGCCTCTGTGGCTGAGGAGGATCAGGCTCCTCACCCTGGTTCATTTGTTGAGCCTGAAGCCTTTGTGGCTGGTGCCTCTGTGGCACAAGATACTATGGAACAGGCCAGCCCCAGTGTTCCTAGCCCAGTCTCACATCCTGTCCAAACAGATCCTCTCCCTACTCCACAAGCACCCACATCATCCATCCATTACCAACGCAAATCACTAGCCAAAAAGAAAACAGCCCACAAAACCACCTCCTCTGTTCCCTCTCAACAGGGTTCAGTTGAAAAAGAAGCAACCCCAGCTGCCTCTCCTATTTTGGGAGCAGGTTCGGCTCATTTGGAGCCTGCTTCACTCCAATCTGAGTCTACCCAGAGTCAGCCTAGACCCTCTGGTTCCTCCCAACAGGAACCAGTTGTACAAACGGAGATACCCACATCAACTATCCCAGCCTCCCAACAGGCTGAGGATATTGAAAGACAGGAGTCCTCTCCACTCCATACTGTGTCCACACTGTCTCCCACTCATATCTCCTCACACCCTGAGTCTGCACGAGGTGCCCACGCTGCTGATATAGACCAATCAGCAGCTCAGCCTCAAGCTTCTGCTCCCCATGATACAGCTGTTCTACACCAACCAGCTGCTGAGGGACCAACAACCCAAGCTGATGAACCTCAGGGATCATACCATCCCTCTGGTGAGGCTGCTCCCTTCATGCAAATTCCATCAGCAGGTTTCACCACTGCTGATGTTGAAATGCATATCCCATCTCCCAATGATGAGGTGCCTTTAGACCAAGGCACTGCAGAGGGAACCACCACTGGTCTTCATGAGGGTGTTGCAACCCAAGCAGCATCTGAAAGGCCCCAAACATCATACCCTTCTCCTGGTGATGCAGCTACAGCCGCTGCTGAAGGACCTCTTGATCCCTCCAACCTGGGCCATCTTACTTTTGCCCAGGCTATGGAGCTTCTGTCCAAAGTCCCTCTTCCCTCTCCATCACATCCTCAAACACCTGCCTCATCATCCTCCTCTCCCTCTACCCACTCAAAACAATCCACCCATACACCACCATCTCCCAAAGACCTGCCTTTGAAGGATCAGCTTTCTTTGCTGACCAACAAAGTTGGTTCTTTGGAAAACACCATGCACTCCCTACCATCCATCATCTCAGACTCTGTGTCTGAGCAGCTCAAAGGCTTCTTTGATATGTTCAAAGAATCCTTCCCAGTCACTCCCCAAACTGACAACTCTTCACAGCTGATTGCACTCACTGCACAGCTGCAAACTGTATCCAACTCTCTCTCCTCTATCCTCTCCTTACAACAGGACTCTGTGTCCTCTATGGCAGCCATTTCCCAACAGCTGTCATCTCTCCTCACTTCTTGCCACACTACCCTTCCTAACACATTGGCCAGCCTGAACACTCTTATTGGCTCTCTATCAAATTCTGTGTCCTCAGACCTTGCTGATGTGAAAGATACTCTTGAAGTCCATCTTGCACAGCTTCAAAGCCTGTTGTTCACAGCTTCTGATAGAGAAAACGTTGTTAACCTGACCACTCTTGCTGATTCCCAAGCCTCTTCTCTTCAGGCCTGTCTTTCCCAGCTTGCAGAGGTTAAGGACAACCTGGCTTTCTCAGTGACAAGCCTGGTTGGCCCCAAACATACTGCCAAAACTGCTGGTAAGCCTGCTGACTTTGTGTCTTCAGGCAGACCAGGTGTTGAAGGTGCTGTTCCATCTCCTTCAAAGGGGAAGAAGTCATCTGCCGTCTAAGGGGGAGAAAACCTCTTCTCCTAAGGAGAAAGCAGTACCTACAACTCCCATTGGTCAACCAGCAGGGACATCTACTGGTACATTGGAAGGTGCCTCCCAAGCTGCTCAGCCTACTCAGGTTGAATCTCCAAACCCTGCTCAGTCTAAGGGGGAGGTATTCATTTCTGAGGACATGCCAAGCAGTAGAAGAAGGCATCTGATATTATGTCACACCCTGCTACCTTGGTTGGCAACGAGACGTGACGAGTGCGGAAGCGTAACCATAATTATAACGAACGACCACTATATGGACGTTTTCGAAATATTACATCATTAAAATTTGAAAATGTATTAATGTTTTACAAAATGAAAGGAATGAAGTTCGCGTAATACAGAGATTCTGATACATAATTAATGCGTCCAAAAATAATGCAGTCAAATCTCCGTTAGTTTCGAAATATGCATGCGACTCCATGAAATGCGGAAGCTTGAAAGTTGGTGTATCCGAAGGCACACTTGCCTTAATTACCTGAAAATACATACTAAAATACGTCAACAAAAATTGTTGGTAAGTTCATAGGTTTACGCGAAAAGACCAGTCGTATGGACATTATCAGATGAGTTGAATTTATAAAATCATAAATTCCATGAGATGTATTACATAAACCATCATGTCACCGAAGCTTAATTAGAATGAGTTTGCCCCGACCAGTATTCCCATGCGTAATACCGTGTGTTGAATATATATGCACCCGCAGTTAGCTAAACCACTAACCCGAGTGGGGGACATGACTCCCAATAGATCTATCCACAATATATTCGCGCTTGCAAACAAATCCAACTAACGATTTCATGATATAAGGGCGGAAATCACATATGTAATACATAATAGAATCGAGAAGTTTTTGTGTCCATATAAAAACGAAGCATGTATTTCATCCCAAAACATAATAATGTGAAAAATGGGACTATGAAGACTCACCTTGTTGATTTTTGATGATGTTTTTGGATCTGAGTTGAACACTTGTTTGAATGGTTGAGACTCGTCCTAATATTTTTACGAGTTCGGTCAATATCATCATAATACGTGTTTGAATATTTTATGTACTTGGGGGTGATGTATAAATAATTTCGTAGGATTTTATGTGTTAATACTGATTTGTAGTTATGTTCAAGTAATTTATTTAAAAATATAATTTGTTGTATTAATTCCGATTAACACAAATGATTTTAAGCAGTTTATTTCTAAGGACTTTTTGATGCATGCATGCATACGTATGTACATATGTATTTATATATACGAAAATGCATACATATATATATACGAGCATGTGCATCATTATGAAAGGGTATTCATATATTTTGCATGAAAAATTTCACGAGTATTATGAAAACCGAGTTGTAAATGAAAAGTATTATATTTTAGTAAATATATTTAATTTTTCATGCTTTATAAATTTTTAAGGTGGAAAATGAAGTAAATAAGAAAAACTTACAAAAGTTGAAGAACACTTGAAATCTTTAAATATGGTTGGCTGATTTTCTTTCTTGAGAGAATATGTGTGTTGGTGTGATTTTTGAAGATGGGTTTGTCTTCTATTTACAGAAGAAAAAGGGTTATTAAAAATAAAGATAAAGTAATTAAAATTCAGTGAAATGATGTAAAGTAAAAAGGTAGATCGGTTGAGTGTTGGACAAAAATAAGTATGGCCGATTTCATGATTGTATGTTGCATGGAGTTTATTATTAAAATAATACAAAAGTACATCTAGTTGTCCTTTAAAGGACAACTTACTTTTTAGGGTGATAAGTAGTATGGGTTTTCAAATTTTATATCAATAAAAGTACAAAAGCATTCACGAAAAGGTGGTAGTAATAAATACTGATATATATATATATATATATATATATATATATATATATATATATATATATATATATATATATATATATATACAAACTTAGAAAATTTTTCTGGAATGTTAAACTCGATTCAAGTGTGAATCAAGTTTGTTGCAGTGTCAATCGAGTTTTATAACATTATGCCCGAGTTTTATCACAATTTGATCGAGTTTTATGCCTTTGTCATTCGAGTTTCATATAGCTATAGTCGAGTTTTATACAACATTGCCCGAGTTTCTTGCTTCTTTAATCGAGTTTCTTTGTTTAACTGTTCGAGTTTTATGTTTCTTTATTCGAGTTTTATCCCTTAGAAATCGAGATTTGTATCTTCATCATTCGAGTTTTATACTGCATCATCCGAGAAAATTGTTTCTTTATTCGAGTTTCATCAAAGTGTTATTCGAGTTTAGATCTTTACTAATCGAGTTTCATTATATCATTATTCGAGTTTTATATTAGTTTAATTTTTGAGTTTCATACCTTATTTTTTTAGGCCAGTTGTTACAGTCTCCCCCTGTTGAAGGAATTTCGTCCCGAAATTAGCTCGTGTTCTCCTCTGCTTGGACTTTTGAGAACAGCTGGGGGTACTTCTCTCGGAATTGATCTTCGCGTTCCCAAGTAAACTCAGGACCTCGTTTAGAGTTCCATCGGACCTTTATTATTGGAATTCGACTGTGCTTGAGTTTCTTGACTTCTCGGTCCATTATTTCCACCGGTTGCTCAATGAAATTCAACTTATCGTCTATCTCCAGCTCGTCCATGGGTATCACGAGTGATTCATCAGCCAGACATTTCTTAAGATTGGATACGTGGAAGGTATTATGAACGTTACTAAGCTCTGGGGGTAGATCGAGTCGGTAAGCTACCGGGCCAATTCTTCTGGTGATTTTGAATGGTCCGATATAACGAGGATTGAGTTTTCCTCGTTTTCCAAAACAGATTACGCCTTTCCAAGGCGAGACTTTCAGCATTACTTGATCTCCCTCTTGGAATTCCAAATCCTTCCGTCGGATGTCTGCATAACTCTTATGTCGATCCCGCGCAATCTTCAATCGGTTCCGAATCTGGGCTATCTTCTCTGTAGTTTCCTGGATGATCTCAGGTCCAGTAATCCGACTATCCCCTACTTCAGCCCAACAAAGAGGTGATCGACACTTTCGTCCATAGAGTGCCTCGAATGGGGCGGTCTTAATGCTCGAGTGATAACTGTTGTTATAAGAAAACTCAACTAATGGCAGGTGTCTGTCCCAACTTTTTCCAAAGTCGATGACACATGCCCTTAGCATATCTTCCAATGTTTGAATCGTTCTTTCACTCTGACCGTCCGTTTGCGGGTGATAAGCTGTACTCATATCCAGACGCGTTCCTAGTGCTTCTTGCAATGATTGCCAGAACCTTGACGTAAATCGACTGTCTCTGTCTGATATAATGGATACTGGCACCCCATGCCTTGAGACGACCTCCTTAAGATAGGTTCGTGTTAACTTATCCATCTTGTCAGTCTCCTTGATTGGCAGAAAGTGTGCGATCTTGGTCAACCGATCCACGATCACCCAGATGGTGTCATAACCTCCAGAAGTCTTTGGGAACTTAGTGATAAAGTCCATGGTGATATTTTCCCACTTCCATTGGGGTATCTCTGGCTGGACTAGCAATCCTGACGGCCTTTGATGCTCAGCCTTAACTTTTAAACACGTTAAGCACTTGCTGACATAAGTAGCAATGTCAGCCTTCATGTTTGGCCACCAGTATGATCCCTTCAAATCGTGATACATCTTGTCCGACCCTGGATGAATAGCATATCTTGTTTTGTGCCCTTCATCCATGACCAGTTTCCTTACGCCTCCAAATTTCGGTAACCAAATTCTGGCCATGAAGTATCGACGTCCATCTGACTTAATTTCAAACTGCTTATCCATGCCTCTCAATGCTTCATTCAGCAGATTATCCTCCTTGACTGCCTCTTCTTGTGCCTCTCGGACTTGAGAGTTTAGGTTTGACTGTATAGTCATGACCAAAGCTCGGACTCTCAATGGCTTAACCCGTTCCTTTCGGCTTAGGGCGTCAGCTACGACATTTGCTTTTCCTGGATGGTAGCGAATCTCGCAGTCATAGTCGCTAAGAAGTTCCACCCAACGTCGTTGCCTCATATTTAACTCTTTCTGATTCAGAATATGCTGGAGGCTTTTATGGTCCGTGAACACCGTGCACTTGGTTCCATACAAATAGTGCCTGCATATTTTGAGAGCAAACACCACTGCTCCCAGTTCCAGGTCATGAGTCGTATAGTTTACCTCGTGAATCTTGAGCTATCGTGATGCATAAGCGATGACCTTGTCCCTTTGCATGAGCACACAACCTAATCCGTTGTGCGAGGCATCACAGTAGACTACAAAATTTTCAGTCCCTTCGGGTAGGGACAGAATTGGTGCACTACACAACCTCTGCTTAAGCAGCTGAAACGCCTTTTCCTGCTCTTCACCCCAGACGTATTTCACATCCTTACGGGTCAACTCCGTTAAGGAACCTGCTATCTTCGAGAAGTTCTCAATGAATCGCCTATAATAACCGGCAAGTCCTAGAAATTGGCGGACTTCTGTGGGGGTTCTAGGGATTGCCCAGTTCTTTATGGCCTCGATCTTTGATGGGTCATCCTGAATTCCCTGACTGTTGATCACATGCCCAAGGAATTTTACTTCTCGCAACCAAAATTCACATTTTGAAAATTTGGCGTATAGCTGCTCTTTCTCTAACAACTCCAAGATCAACTTGAGATGTTGATCATGCTCTTCTTTACTTCTGGAATAGATTAGGATATCGTCTATGAACACTATTACAAATTTATCCAGATATGGTTTACACACCCGATTCATGAGGTCCATAAATACGGCTGGTGCGTTGGTTAAACCGAATGGCATCACCTGGAATTCGTAATGTCCATAACGAGTTCTGAATGTCGTCTTGGGGATATCTTCTTCCCGAACTTTTACTTGATGATAACCGGAGCGCAGATCAATCTTTGAGTAGAAGCTAGATGCCTGTAGCTGGTCGAACAGGTCATCAATCCTAGGGAGAGGGTAGCGGTTCTTTACCATTAACTTGTTTAGCTCTCGGTAGTCTATGCACATTCTGAAGGATCCGTCTTTCTTTTTAACGAACAAAACCGGAGCTCCCCAAGGTGAGGAACTTGGTCGAATGAATCCTTTATCCATCAATTCTTGCAATTGACTGGATAGTTCTTGCATCTCAGAAGGTGCGAGCCTATATGGGGCTCTTGCGACCGGTGCAGCTCCTGGCACCAAATCGATTTGAAATTCTTCTTGCCTAGCTGGAGGAAGCCCAGGCAAGTCTTCCGGGAATACCTTCGAGTAGTCACGTATTACTGGAATATCTTCAAGTCGTTTTTCCTTCGACTCTTTTTCTACGATCTGGACCAACACTGCATGACAACCCTTCCTAAGACATTTTAATGTTATTAGGCCGGATATGACATTCAATTGTCGGTTCTTCTTTTCCCCTTGGACCGTGAGGACTTTCTTCTTACTGAGTGGTATTCGCACCACTTTCTTACCACACAAAATCTCAGCCTGGTTATGTGACAACCAGTCCATACCAATCACCACATCAAAACTTCCGAGTTCTATAGGCATTAAGTCTATCTTAAAGGAGTGATCTGCTAGCTTTAGTGTGCATTCTTTAATGATACTACTTGCCTTTATTATTTTGCCATCCGCCAGTTCTATTGTATATGAGTTGTCTAAGGGAAGAGTAGTAACATTCAACTGCTGGCTAAACTTATCAGATATAAAGCTCCTATCAGCCCCAGTATCAAAGAGTACGTAAGCGTAAATATCGTTTAGGAGAAACGTACCTGATACCACGTGGGGGTCCTGACGAGCGTCTCCTGCTCCCAACACAAATGCTCTCCCCTGAGCTCCTCCTTCGTTCCTCAATTTCGGACACTCACTCTTGATGTGTCCAGTTGCGCCACATTCGAAACAGCCCCTCGGGTTGCTACTACTGGCACCCGGGGCTCCGGATCTACAATCTTTGGCCATATGGCCCAAACGTTTGCATTTTCCGCATTGGGTTGGACAGGGGCCAGGGTTGTGGTGGAAGGTGCATTTGGTGCAAAAAGGCTTGGTACCGGTATAGCCTCTCCTTGGCTCAACTCCTGCTACATAGGCTTTAACGGTCTCGGGCTTCTTGGACTGTGAACCCGCGTTCTTTCCGGTCTTTTCTTCCCACTTTCTCTTGTTTTCCCCGGCTTTGGCTTCGTTCCTCCGGGATACCTGGTCCATAAGATTGTTGGCCATTCTGATGGCGTCCTGTATGGTGGATGGGTAGGAGGCTGTAACGTTTCCTTGTATTTGAGGAGCGAGTCCCCAAATATAGCGTTCAATCTTCTTGTATTCCGGAGTTACCATTTGCGGACATAGGATACTCAGTTCATGGAATCGGTTGGTATATCCTGCAATGTCCGTTCCTTTCATTGATAAGTTCCAGAACTCCGATTCCATTTTCGGGAGTTCGTTTCTCGGACAGTACTCGTCCGTCATCATTTGTTTCAACGTGGACCACGTGAGCTGGTAGGCTTCGTCAATACCTACAGACTGGACGTAGGAATTCCACCATGTGAGAGCGCTATCTTGCAAGGTGTGAGTAGCAAATTTCACCTTGTCTCCTTCAGCACACCCGCTGACACGATATACGGATTCTAATATTTCAAACCAACGGATCAAATCGACTGCTCCTTCGGTTCCATTGAAACACCGGGGTTTGCAACTTAAAAACCCTTTAATCCCACAACCTTTCGTGTGAGTTTCAGCTCCTCCCGTGGTGCGACTGGCACCACCATCCCCATTGGCTGTGCTATTCCGGTTTGCCTCGTAGGTAGCTATGGCAGCAGCCACCCTTTGTGCAACAAGCTCTTCGATGTCAGCTGCATTCATTGCTCGTTTTGGCGGCATTATCTTGAAGTTTGAAGAAAATCATAGTGTAAGAAGTTGAATCTTAAGGATGCAGCACAATACTATAATCATCAAGCACAATCTCATAAATATCTTGGGAATTTTCATTAATCATTCGAATTTTTTCTTACATTAGGGGCGGGTTATTACCCGAAAATTTTTATCCTATGCTATTACATGATATTTTTCCTACTAATACAAAGGAAATGGAAAAGTACTAGGTGTGGGAGTGATCAGGGGTCTCTCCCTTTTCCATCGCACTGAGGCGCTGCGTCAGCTCCTCGACCCGGGCTTAGCTTTCGACTAGTTGCTGCCGAAGCTCATTCAGTCCGTCCTGCTGTATAGCAAGGGCGTGCTGATTGGCCCAATATATGTTGGAGTTTTGCAACTCCTCCCGCTCTAAACGAGCGGTCATCTCCCCGATATCTAGATTAAGTGACCGAATCTGGTGGTCATGCCTGGTAGACCTTGCGACCAAAAGTGGTATGGTCTGATCGGCAGGCTCTTGGGTGAGCGATGAGATAGGTGCGGAGGATGGTCCTCCTATCTCGAAGTTTGGAGGAATTCCCTCCATCTCCCTCCATTCGCGGAGGGTCTCCGGTATCCAGGTCCATCGCCGGGCGTCTACCCGTCGGTGTGGTGTCGGTGGATTGGGCTGGGGAGTCGGGACAGGAATAGACTCCCTTCTGGGTATGTTTACCCGTTTCCGGGGTGTGTACAACATCTTTGGGCCGTTAGGGTAAGGCCTATACGGCTTATATGATGGTTCAGCCGGGTGGTATGGGACGCAGGCAGGGACCGTCGGTGGTGAGGGATCCTCTTCCTCCATCGGCTCTTCTTCGGATTCCTCCATCGGATCTTCCGAGGGGTCCTCCTCCTCCGAGGTTTCTTCTTCCGGGAAGACTTCCGCGGCCGTGGGACTTGCGGGAGTGTATTCCTCCTCTGAGTCAGATAGAATGATAGTTTCTGGATGGTTCATAGTTTCTGCTAACAAGGTTCATTTGTAATCTTTTAGTTAGTTACAAAAACATTCTTAAAATCAGCAAATTTTATGTGCAGTTATAGTCTAGGGTACTAATGCAACCTAGTTCACTATAACTATGGCTCTGATACCAATCTGTCACACCCTGCTACCTTGGTTGGCAACGAGACGTGACGAGTGCGGAAGCGTAACCATAATTATAACGAACGACCACTATATGGACGTTTTCGAAATATTACATCATTAAAATTTGAAAATGTATTAATGTTTTACAAAATGAAAGGAATGAAGTTCGCGTAATACAGAGATTCTGATACATAATTAATGCGTCCAAAAATAATGCAGTCAAATCTCCGTTAGTTTCGAAATATGCATGCGACTCCATGAAATGCGGAAGCTTGAAAGTTGGTGTATCCGAAGGCACACTTGCCTTAATTACCTGAAAATACATACTAAAATACGTCAACAAAAATTGTTGGTCAGTTCATAGGTTTACGCGAAAAGACCAGTCGTATGGACATTATCAGATGAGTTGAATTTATAAAATCATAAATTCCATGAGATGTATTACATAAACCATCATGTCACCGAAGCTTAATTAGAATGAGTTTGCCCCGAGCAGTATTCCCATACGTAATACCGTGTGTTGAATATATATGCACCCGCAGTTAGCTAAACCACTAACCCGAGTGGGGGACATGACTCCCAATAGATCTATCCACAATATATTCGCGCTTGCAAACAAATGCAACTAACGATTTCATGATATAAGGGCGGAAATCACATATGTAATACATAATAGAATCGAGAAGTTTTTGTGTCCATATAAAAACGAAGCATGTATTTCATCCCAAAACATAATAATGTGAAAAATGGGACTATGAAGACTCACCTTGTTGATTTTTGATGATGTTTTTGGATCTGAGTTGAACACTTGTTTGAATGGTTGAGACTCGCCCTAATATTTTTACGAGTTCGGGTCAATATCATCATAATACGTGTTTGAATATTTTATGTACTTGGGGGTGATGTATAAATAATTTCGTAGGATTTTATATGTTGATACTGATTTGTAGTTATGTTCAAGTAATTTATTTAAAAATATAATTTGTTGTATTAATTCCGATTTACACAAATGATTTTAAGTAGTTTATTTCTAAGGACATTTTGATGCATGCATGCATACGTATGTACATATGTATTTATATATATACGAAAATGCATACATATATATATACGAGCATGTGCATCATTATGAAAGGGTATTCATATATTTTGCATGGAAAATTTCATGAGTATTATGAAAACCGAGTTGTAAATGAAAAGTATTATATTTTAGTAAATATATTTAATTTTTCATGCTTTATAAATTTTTAAGGTGGAAAATGAAGTAAATAAGAAAAACTTACAAAAGTTGAAGAACACTTGAAATCTTTAAATATGGTTGGCCGATTTTCTTTCTTGAGAGAATATGTGTGTTGGTGTGATTTTTGAAGATGGGTTTGTCTTCTATTTATAGAAGAAAAAGGGTTATTAAAAATAAAAATAAAGTAATTAAAATTCAGTGAAATGATGAAAAGTAAAAAGGTAGATCGGTTGAGTGTTGGACAAAAATAAGTGTGGCCGATTTCATGATTGTATGTTGCATGGAGTTTATTATTAAAATAATACAAAAGTACATCTAGTTGTCCTTTAAAGGACAACTTACTTTTTAGGGTGATAAGTAGTATGGGTTTTCAAATTTTATATCAATAAAAGTACAAAAGCATGCACGAAAAGGTGGTAGTAATAAATACTGATAGATATATATATATATATATATATATATATATATATATATATATATATATATATATATATATATATATATATATATATATATATATATATATATATATATATATATATATATATATATATATATATATATATATATATATATATATATATATATATATATATATATACATACTTAGAAAATTTTTCGTGGAATGTAAACTCGATTTCAAGTGTGAATCGAGTTTGTTTGCAGTGTCAATCGAGTTTTTAACATTATGCCCGAGTTTTATCACATTTGATCGAGTTTTATTGCCTTGTCATTCGAGTTTCATAGAGCTATAGTCGAGTTTTATACAACCAGTTGCCCAGTTTCTTGCTTCTTTAATCGAGTTTCTTTGTTAACGTGTTCGAGTTTTATGTTTCTTTATTCGAGTTTTATCCCTTAGAAAATCGAGATTTGTATCTTCATCATAGAGTTTTTTATACTGCATCATCCGAGAAATGTTCTTTATTCGAGTTTCATCAAAGTGTTATTCGAGTTTAGATCTTTACTAATCGAGTTTCATTATATCATTATTCGAGTTTTATATTAGTTTAATTTTTGAGTTTCATACCTTATTTTTTTAGGCTAGTTGTTACATATTAGAAGAAGAAGAAGAGGAAATTCCTGAAGTTGCTACAGCAGCTAAAGGAAAAGAAAAAGCAGCCATTGATCAACAACAGCAGAAAGCAGCTGATCTTAAGGTTCACAAAGCCAGGGCAAAAGAGATGGGTCTTCCAATGCACAAATACTTTGAGTTCAGAGAAGAACAACTTCAAGCCCTGGAAATATTAACAAAAGAAGAACAATCTGCCAAAGCTGCTAAATCCTTTGCACTCCAAGAAGCAAAGAAAATTAAAATGTCTACCTTGGAGGTGCAAGAAATTAATGGACTGCTAAGGAACAGCAGGAGAAAAGGAGGAGAGAAAAAGCACAGAGGTGCTCAGGTCTCTGTGACAAGACTCAAGTACCCTCTGCCAGAGCCAATTCCACTTTGACAACTTGGCTAGAAAGAAATTTCATGATGTGGCTAATAGAAGGCTTGCCAAGGAAGCGATGTGTCAAAGCTGTTCCCATTCAAGAAAAGGCACACAGTGGAAGCTTCAGATAACCAGGATGGGTTGCAACAGGCCCGGAAATGGAATCCTACGATCACACTGATGTTGCACAGATGGGATACAGGGAAGGGGTGGAACTGGCAGTTGCCCTGAGCCAGTCTAAGTCAGAAACGGCTAAGACTATCAGGGCATACATCAAGAAGCTGATGGAGAGAGTAAGTGAGCTGGGCCTGATTCCAAAAGAAGTAAGAGAGGGTGTCTCTGTGACATACCCAAAATAAAGGCCAGAAGGACAAAGAAGGAAACAGAGATGGAGCTACTCCTTAGCGCTGATTGAACAGGCGACTATGCCATTGAAATAAAAGGAGTTGATCATAGTCTGCCTAAAGGAATAGAGTTTGAGGATGGCAAAATTATTGAAGAACCTGAGCTGGGGGCATTTTTTGTAGATCCCCTACCTCAGAAGAAGTGCTTCCAAAGAGCCTCAGAGCTGTACAAAGTTGATCTGAGACAACTTGCCGCCTTCAGACTTGCAGTTTCATTTAGGCAGTCTAGCAAATGGAGAGCAGCCATCTGGGATCAGCTCAGAGGCTTCTATGAAAGAGGAGAGCTCAATGATCCCAAGTTCATGATTATCAGAAGTGAAGTTGAGGAACTTGAGGATACAAGGGAAGAACTGGAAAAGATGGTTCAGGATCCTTCTCCATTGTTATGAAGTCCATCTACCGTCTGGGTAGGTGAAGAATGGAAGCTGTCCATCAGTTGGACAGGCTTACCGTTTTCTGCTCCCAACTCAAACAGTCCAAAAATCTTGTACATTAGTTGTACATTATTACATAAGTTGTAATTTTTGCTTTTACATTAGTTGTAAAATACATTAGTACATTAGTTGTACTCTTGTAAGAACATGTGTTGTTCTAGTGTAATCAAGAATCAGTGTATATATAAACTGATCTTTTACTTTACTGTAATGCTGTAATTTTATTTCAGCAAATGTACTGTAAAAATATATAGTGATTTTTGATAAGACCAGCTTAGACTGGTTATTGCAAATAGGGGGAGATTGTTAGGCACAAAAAGGCCTCAGTCAAACCTGTTCTACATATGAGGGGGAGATTTTATAATCAAACATGTTGATGCATTTGAAGGTTAAATTTAAGGCCTGTTATATGCCTTATTGAAACCTGAAAATGATTTGCAATATCAGTCTAAAGCTGTTCTATATGTTGCATGTGTTGCAACTAAGACAGTTTGTCCAAGCTGCTCTGTCTGCTGAACAGGCTGGACATAAACTGTCTACGCTGCTCTACACTGTTGAGCAGCTTGGGCATTTTTAAAGTGTTCTGTTCTTTGTGAACAGAACCTGTTCTTTGTGAACAGGCTAAACACTTTATGGAATATGTTTCCAAGTCATCATGTATTGTTTTTGACTACAAGATCAGTTTACAAAGTCGAAGACAAAGTGGAAAACAGAACTGCTGAGCCTGCCCACGCTGTTCTGTAACATGAAGACAAAAGGTTATTTGAAAAAGGGTGACAGACCTTTTTCTTATATCGAAATAGGCCTTTACAAGGAAGAAAGACGCAAAGTTGACATTCCTAAATTAGTTAAAGGCAATGCAACAGTAGACAAAGTAAAAAGACAAAAGTTCTGCACATGTGAAGACAAGTCTGCTTTTCAGAAAAGTGCAGAAAATGTTATGTTGTCTTTTTAACAAGACTTCTCCTTTTTCATTCCGTCCAATGAAGATGTTTCTCTTAGATCCTCTGAGTGCGTATAAAAGGAAGCTTCTAAGGACAGAAAGAAGTGTGAAGAAAGCTAAGTGCTGAAACCAAGAGTGAACGTGCAAGTGTGATTTTCATACATGCAAGCCTTCTGTGTAAACCAGCATCTGTGAGTGTATTCATTGTATACTAGTTTGAGTTTGTCTTAGACTAGTGAGCATACTGTTGTATCTGTCATCTCACCTTGAACTATTCCGCATTCAAGCTTGTTCGTAATTAACAAATTGTTGATAATACATACAAACATTGAGAAAAGAGTGTGTAGTTTTTAAATTGCTGTATTCACCCCCCCCCCCTCTACAGCTTATAACTATATACTTTGGGAACCTCTCGGGACCTACATATATATATATATATATATATATATATATATATATATATATATATATATATATATATATGTGTGTGTGTAGTGTGTGTGTGTGTGAGTGTTTGTGTGTGTGTATATATATATATATAACCACATGGGCGGACTTACATTGTATGGAGGGGTAGCCCGTGCAATGGGTCCCCTCCCAAATAATTTCGTTTCGTAGTGGAAAAATTTTAAAAATTTTATATGTGCAACCGACGAAATTTTATGTGTGCAACTTATAGTATCCAAAAAAAATATGTGTGCGACTTTATTTAAAATAATTTGATACCTCAAAAAATAAGTTGATTACCTAAATAACTAAATAAGTAATTAGTTCAATTATTCAATAACATCCAATGATATTTCTAAAAATTAAAACCCAATAAACCCAATACTAAAGTGTAAACCCTTTAACCAATTATCCGTTTTAAACCCAATATTATTTTTAACCAAATTTCAAACTCAATAATGATTTTAATTTCTAAGCCCAATTCTTTAACCTTTTTAGCTTTAACCCACTTTTAATAAAAAGGAAGTGGAAACAAGAAGTGAGCATAAATTTTTGAACGGTGTTCTGATTTGTGCGGTTGAACGTGAAGTATTTTCTATGATGACAACTTAAGATTTTATTGATCAATTCCAATACATGAAAAGTCAAAGTGATCAATTGTGAGGGGTAAATTCTTAACATAATATTATTTATTTCATAACAAATTGTATTTTTATGTATTATATAATTGTTATTTTAAGATTATAATTTTAATTTTAAACTATAAATATTCGAGTTTTGACCCGACCCGACCAAAATATTCATTTAAATTTTCAAACCATGAACGCGATGAAATTTTGTGCAACGGGTCCATTTGGTGGCTGGGTCCGCCACTGTATAACCATGTGATGCATATCAAGATTATCACTTTTAGCTGAAAAGTATTACCTGTGTTATTTCTTTTATAAAGTTCTAATCTTTGCATGCCCATTGAATTTCTTTGGTTTATGTTGATTTTTGATTATTTCAAACGACCTGGTAGTGCTATTAAGCGGTTCTTTGTGATACATGAAATATGTTTACTCTTTTATATAAAATAATTAGACATATAAGATATGTTGATACTATTACTTCTCCAACTGAGTAGTATATTGTTCCTCTGTTTTTAACACCATTTGATTGCTCGTGTGTTCTGTTTTTTGATTGGTCATTATTGATAATATTTGCTCAGAGGGTGCATCTACTAGAAACCTTTTTTTCTTGATAACACTGGGATTCTTGCATAATGTTTGTGTGTTTTCAGTATGTATTTTAACTAACTTATGCT
This sequence comes from Centrapalus pauciflorus, assembly GCA_020465985.1. Taxonomy (NCBI): domain Eukaryota; kingdom Viridiplantae; phylum Streptophyta; class Magnoliopsida; order Asterales; family Asteraceae; genus Centrapalus; species Centrapalus pauciflorus. The sequence continues at coordinate 18,205 of JAANYP010004069.1, forward strand.
TGGTCATAAATTTAGTACCCTGGATTTGTTATGTCTTTCTGATACAATGTTGCCTTTGGTTCAGCATGTCTTGAGTCTGATGGAACTTGAAATCAGAGGCTAACTGTTTAAACATTATGAGCTACATAAATTAAATCATCAATGCTCGTGTTACTTTCTACATTTTTTGGTTTCCATAACATGTTACTTTCTACCTTTTCTTTTGATTTTAGATGTGATTTTATTTTGTGCAGATGATGAACAAGTAGCTTCAAAAGGAAAAGACTCGTATTGAAAAGCTCCTCACCCAAACCCTTCCTTCGTAGAGCCATGTATATATTGTAAGTTGTCGTGGCTGATTGTTACCTGATTAGCTACATACTTGACTTTACAGAGTGTTCTAGCCAGCAACCTTTGGTTGGGTCTATAACATGTTACTTTCTACATTTTTTTTATTTTAGATGTGATTTTATATTGGGCAGATGATGAACATAGTAGCTCTAAAAGGAAAAGACTCACATTGAAAAGGCTCCTCACCCAAACCCTTCCTTTGTAGAGCCATGTATATATTGTAAGCTGTTGTGGTTGATTGTAACCTGATGTAGCTACATACTTGATTTTACAGAGTGTTCTAACCAGCTGCCTTTGGTTGGTATCTATAACATGTTACTTTCTACATTTTTTAATTTTAGATGTGATTTTATAGTGTGCTGATGATGAACAAAGTAGCTCTAAAAGGAAAAGACTCATATTGAAAACGCTCCTCACCGAAACCCTTCCTTTGTAGAGCCATGTATATATTGTAAGCTGTCGTGGCTGATTGTTACCTGATGTAGCTACATACTTGATTTTAAAGACTGTTCATCCTATCAATTCAATACGTTTTAAGATATGTTGCTTTAGCTGAAATGGTTTTTGTTTCACATCTTATTCCATAAGGCAAATAGTGAAGAGAGGCAAGAGGGAAGACGAACAAGTTGTGTTTGATCTTTCTATTACTCGACAGGATTCTTGAGCATAATTGGAGTAAAATTTTCTTTCATCAACAAATATTTTTTAACTTTTGTTCTTTTTTTTTTAATTCTAGAAGGTCTGTTTTAGATTTGACAATGTTTTTTTTTTTTTTTGTTTTTTTATATGTAGGCTGCATTGTTTGTTCTTTGGATATGACATAAGTGAAATGAATAATCTATATACTGATTGTGGTTTGTTTTTGTTGTTGTTTAGTGGCTACCATTTAATACTTTTTCTTAAATAAATAGATTTAACATCACAACTAGATTATATTATTTCTTTGTTTCCATTTCTTTCATTGTTGCCTTAATATATGAAATCCTCACACCTATCTGGTAAACAAACAACATAATGTTTGGTACATGAGCTTTTGGGACATTTTCATTTGTTTGCAAGTCTTGTTATATAATGAAAAACATTAATATATATAATTGAAAACATGTCTGTAATTTTCATATATTAATCTGCAATGCATATCTAATAGTATCATTGTAGTTGAAGATCAATGGTTTTTGCTTTTCATTCACAACATTACGTAAGTTGCTTTTCATAGCAACTTTCATGGGTCTTTCTAAGTGGCATTTATGTTGTCACTTGTAGAGTAACTTAGCAGCATCTATTTAATTTCTTTTATGCTTCATAGCTATAATTTTTTGTATATTTATTTATGTAAGGGTAGCAATATATTTATAAATATTGAAGAACTTGAGATTCAAGAGCATACTATATTATTTTCTTTAATTCATAATTGATGGATTTCGCAGCATTACAAGAAAAGAGTTTCAATACTTTGCAAGCTCAAGAAGATCCTAGCTAACATCACCTTGAGATTGTAAGTTTCTTTTTTACTATAGTAGTTATAGTTGTTTTTTGATTTTAGTTATATGCTATTACTTACGTAACTGATATGAAATTACACCACTAAAATTTGTCATTTGTTATTTCGAATCACTCCAACAAACACTTATAATATAAATAATTTCTGACTTCTATATTTGGATTTGTGTTTGATCATAGAATATGGAAATAAGGTCAATAGATTTGTGGTTGATCATAGAATGAAAAGAACGATTGTTAGCACTATACTGTTTTTCTGATGTTTTTTTACAAAATGAATTCATATTTATTTCAATGTTCTTCACAAGGCTTATAACATTTTATTCTTTGGGTATTGCCAGGATGAACTGTTAGCAATGAATTGTTTTCCTGGTATTTTTTTACTTGCCAAACAGTCCTAAGGATTCTCATTTTTTGTGTGTCCATTGGGCTTTGGGATGGGTTTTCGTTGCATCTAGAGTACCTCTTCTCAATAGTTTTTCATTGCTGTTATCTACTATGCTTTAATGACTGGTAGGTTTTGGCATTCTGGTGTCTCTTGTCAAAAAGTTGTCTATTTGTGCGTTTTTCTAATCTTATACAGATTCTATAGTTGTCTCAAAGGTTGATGATTAATGATTATTCATCAACCCTAAAAATTATTTGGAATATAGATTCTTTTTTATATATTTTTTGTATTCAGCTTCACTAAACACCGCAGTCAGCTTCTTTTCTTGATATATACATATATATATATATATATATATATATATATATATATATATATATATATATATATATATATATATATATATATATATATATATATTGTAGGTCCCTAGAGGTTCCCAAAGTATATAGCTTTAAGCTGTAGAGGGGGGGTGAATACAGCTATTTAAAACTACACACAATTTTCTCAATGTTTGTATGTATTATTAACAAATGTTAATTACAAACAAGCTTGAATGCGGAAAGGTTCAAGCTGAGATGACAGATACAACAGTATGTTTAACTAGTCTAAGACTGACTTAAACTAATTACAATGAATACACTCACTAAGAATCACTCACTGTGTTTACAAGACTCTGAGGAACAGCTTGAACAAGAACAGCTTAGACACTGAGTACTGTTTTATTCAAGCAGACTTGCATGCATGAAAGACACACTTTGAATGCACGTTCACTCTTGTTTTCAGCACTTAGCTTTTGGCTTTTTCGATCAATCCTTGAAAGTTTCTTTTTATACTTACTCACAGGATCTAAGTGAAGCTTCTTCATTGGACGGAATGAAAAAGGAGAAGTCTTGTTGAAAAGACAACATAACCTTTTCTGCACCTTTCTGAAAAGCAGACTTGTCTTCACATGTGCAGAACTTTTGTCTTTTCACTTTGTCTACTGTTGCATTGCCTTTAACCAAATAAGGAATGTCAACTTTGTGTTTTTCTTCCTTGTAAAGGCCTATTTTGATATAAGAAAAAGGTCTGTCACCCTTTTTCAAATAACCTTTTGTCTTCATGTAACAAAACAGCTTGGGCAGGCTGAGCAGTTCTGATTTCCACTTTGTCTTCGACTTTGTAAACTGATCTTGTAGTCAAAAACAATACATGAGGACTTGGAAACACATTCCATAAAGTGTTTAGCCTGTTCACAAAGAACAGGTTCTGTTCACAAAGAACAAAACACTTGTGAACTGCCCAAGCTGCTCATCAGTGTAGAGCAGCGTAGACAGTTTATGTCCAGCCTGTTCAGCAGACTGAACAGCTTGGGCAAAACTGCCTTTGTTGCAACATATGCAACACATAGAACAGCTTTAGGCTGATATTGCAAATCATTTTCAGGTTTCAATAAGGCATATAACAGGCCTTAAATTCAACCTTCAAAAGCATCGACAGGTTTGATTAATAATCTCACCCTCAGATGCAGAGTAGGTTTGACTGAGGCCTTTTTGTGCCTAACAATCTCCCCCTATTTGCAATAACCAGACTAAGCTGGTCTTATCAAAAGTCACTATATATTTTTATAGTACATTTGTTGAAATAAAATTACAACATCAACATAAAGTAAAAGATCAGTTTATATATACACTGATTTTTTATTACATTAGAACAACACATGTTCTTACAAAAGTACAACTGATGTACTGATGTATATTACAACTAATGTAAAAGGAAATTACAACATATGTAAATAAAGTACAACTAATGTACATTGGACTGTTTTTGTTAGGAGCAGAAAATGGTAAGCCTGTCCAACTGATGGACAGCTTCCATTCTTCACCTACCCAGATGGTAGATGGACTTCATCACAATGGAGGGGGACCTTCAAACATCTTCTCTAGTTCCTCTCTAGTATCCTCAAGTTCTTGAATCTCACTTCTTATTATCATAAACTTGGGATCCTCAAGTTCACCTCTTTCATAACAGCTTCTGAGCTGATTCCAGATAGCTGCTCTCCACCTGCTTGACTGCCTGAATGAAACTGCAAGTCTGAAGGCTACAAGCTGTCTCAGATCCACCTTGTATAAATCTGATGCTCTCTGAAAGCATTTCTTCTGAGTTAAAGGATCTACAAAAAATGCCCCCAGCTCAGGCTCTTCAATGATCTTGCCATCTTCAAACTCAATTCCACTAGGCAGGCTGTGATCAACTCCTTTCATCTCAATAGCATAGTCACCTTGTTCTATCAGGATGAGGAGTTGTTCCATCTCAGTGTCCTTCCTTGTCCTCCTGGCCTTTATTTCTGGTTGTGTCACATAGACACCTTCACTTACTTCTTTGGAGATCAGGCCAAGATTCTTCACTCTCTCCATCAGCTTCTTTACATATGCTCTGATAGTCTTAGCAGTTTCAGACTTAGACTCACTCAGAGCAACTGCCAGCTCAATCCATTCTCTGTACCCCATTTGTGCAACATCAGTGAAGTCATATGTTTCTAGTTCTGGGCCTGCTGCACCCATTCTGGTTATTTTCAACTTCCACTGACTGCCTTTTCTTGAAATTGGCACAGCTTTGACAATTGCCTCCTTAGCAAGCCTTCTATCAGCAACATCTTGAAATTTTCTTCTTGCCAGGTTGTCAAAGTGAAATTGAGCTCTTGCAGAAGGCACTGAAGTTTTGGCCATTGAGACCAGAGCACCTTTTTCTTTTTCAGCTTCCTTTTCCTCTACTGATCCCTTAGCAGCTTCCAAAATTTTTTTTTGCACAACAAGAGAGGACATCTTAACTTTCCTTGCCTCTTGAAGTGCAAAAGACTTAGCAGCTTTTGCAGACTCTTCTTCTTTTCTTAAAGCTTCCAGGGCTTAAAGCTGTTCTTCTCTAAACTCAAAATACTTATGCATAGGAAGACCCATTTCTTTGGCCCTGGCTTTGTGAAATTGGATTTCTGCTGCTTTCTGCTATTGAGGATCAGTTGCTGCTATTTCTTTACCTTTAGCTGCTGTAGTGACAGCAGCTTCAGGACTTTCCTCCTCCTCCTCTTCTTCTTCTAAGACCAGATGCCTCCTTCTGCTGCTTGGCCTGCCCTCAGGAATAGTTTCCTCCCCCTTAGATTGAGCAGGGATTCGAGATTCAACCTGAGTAGGCTGAGCAGCATGGGAGGCACCTTTTAGTGTACATGTTGAAGCTCCTGCTTGTTGACCAGTTAGTGCTGCAGGCACTGGTTTCCCCTTAGGAGAAGAAGTTTTCTCTCCCCCTTAGACTTAGTCTTAGAGGCAGAGGACTTCTTCCCCTTTGAAGGAGATGGTCCAGCACCTTCAACACCCGGTCTGCCTGAAGACACAAAGTCATCAGGCTTGCCAGCAGTTTTGGCAGCAGGCCTGGGGCCAACAAGTCTATTCACTAAGAATGCCAAGTTGTCCTTCACCTCTGCAAGCTGGGTAAGACAGGATTGAAGAGAAGAGGATTGGGTATCAGCAAGGGTGGTCAGCTTAACAATATTTTCCCTATCAGAAGCGGTGAACAGCAAACTTTGAAGCTGTGCAAGATGTAATTCGAGAGAATCTTGCACATCAGCAAGGTTTGATGACACAGAATTTGATAGGGAGCTAATGAGGTTGTTCAAGCTGGCCAGAGTAGTAGGAAGAGTACTGTTGCAATAAGTTAGGAGAGATGACAGCTGTTGAGAAATAGCCGTCATTGAGGACACAGAGTCCTGTTGCAGTGAAAGAATAGAGGAGAGGGAGGTGGACACATTTTGCAGCTGTGCAGTGAGTGCTAACAGCTGTGGAGAATTATCTATTTGTGGAGTGGCAGGGAAGGAATCTTTGAACAAATCAAAGAATCCCTTAAGCTGTTCAGACACAGAGTCTGAAATAATAGAGGGTAGAGAGGTCATAGTAGTTTCCAAAGAACCAACTTTGTTGGTCAGCAGAGAAAGCTAATCCTTCAAAGGCAGGTATTTAGGAGATGGAGGTGTATCGGTGGACTGTTTAGATTGGGTAGATGGAGAAGATGATGAGGAGGCTAGTGTATGAGGATGTGATGGAGAGGGAAGAGGAACATTTGAAAGAAGCTCCATAGCCTGGGCAAAAGTAATGTGGCCCAGCTTGGAGGGGTCAAAGGGTCCCTCAGCAGCGGCTGTAGCTTCATCATCAGGAGAAGGGGTTGATGTTGGGGGCCTTTCAGATGCTGCTTGTGTTGCAACATCCTCATGAAGGCCAGTGGGTGTTCCCTCTGCAGTGCCTTGGTGTAAAAGCACCTCATCATGGGGAGATGGGATATGCATTTCAACATCAGCAGTGGTGAAACCTGCTGATGAAGTTTGCATAGAGGGAGCAGCCTCACCAGAGGGATGGTATGATCCCTGAGGTTCATTAGCTGGTGTTGTTGGTCCCTCAGCAGCTGTTTGGTGTAGAACAGCTGTATCATGGGGAGCAGAAGTTTGAGGCTGAGCTGCTGATTGGTCTATACCAGCAATGTGGGCACCTCGTGCAGACTCAGGGTGTAAAGAGATTTGAGTGGGAGACAGTGTGGACTCAGTATGGAGTGGAGAGGGCTCCTGTCTTTCAATATTCTCAGCCTGTTGGGAGGCTGGAATAGTTGAGGTGGTTATCTCCTTTTGTACAACTGGTTCCTGTTGGGAGGAACCAGAGGGTCTAGGCTGACGCTGGGTGGACTCAGGTTGGAGTGAAGCATGCTCCATTTGTGCTGAACCTTCTCCCAATATAGGAGAGGCAGCAGGGGTTGCTTCTCTTACAACTGAACCCTATTGGGAGGGAACAGAGGAGGTGGTTGTTTGGGCTGGTTTCTTTTTGGAGAGGGATTTTCGTTGGTAGTGAATGGATGAAGTGGGTTATTGTGGAGATGTGAGGAGGGGTTCAGACTGGATAGGTTTTGAGACTGGGTCAGAAATAGGTGGGTTGGCCTGTTCCATAGTCTCAGGTGCCACAAAGGCACCAGCCACAGAGGCTTCAGGGTGAGGAGCCTGCTCCCCCTCAGCCACAGAGGCTAACAGAGCAGACTCAGACCGAGCTGTTTGGGCCTTCTTTTGTATAGGCCCAGCTTCAGCGGTTGCCAGGGTCTTCTTAACAAGTCTGGACCTGGCTTTGGATTTTCTCTTGGGAGCAGCAACTTCTGGATCCACCCTCACAGCAGAGGGTCCTTCCACCAATCCTAACAACCTCCTCATTGGTGTGGATAGAGGAGGCTCATTTGGGAGTACAGCAGTGTAGAAAACTCTATTCCCTATTACAGGGAATGCAGCAGTATGAAGTATAGGCTGAGAGTTGTACAGATGCTCACCACAAATGTGTCTGAATATGAGACTCAGAAACCTGGGGTATCGAACAGCAGCTGGTCTTGGCTCTTGTTGCACCAGGTTCCTCATGTTCAGAAATATCCACTTAGCCATATCAATTGTAGTCCCATCCACCAGCTGTAGGACTATTGGGACTTCATCACGGCTCAGTTGGTCAAATGAACCAACTTTGCTACTGAAGCTCATCATCACAGAAGCAAATAGAAAGCTGTCAGTAGGAGACAAATCCTTCCTGTGCAACGTTGCTCCAATTTTTGGGTCTGCTACACCACCGAAGCGTAGCAAATTTCCCTTTTGCTCATTTTCAGGCTGAGGCATATCATATGAATCAGCAATGGGTAAATGAAGAACCTCCCTGAGAAGATCAGAAGTAATCTCAATGGTCTGAGTCCCATTGAGAATAGTCCCCTTGATGACTTTGGTGTTCGGGTTGTAGGCACAAGTGTACCAGAACTCGTACACCATCTCCTGGTACAGGACACCAGGAGTAGCAGTCATAGCATAGTTCAACGGATGAACTTGCAAAAACTCCACCATTTGATCATAACCTTTCCCCACATAGTTTTTGGGGATTGTAAGGTTGGCAATGTAGTTTGTGGGTTTGAGGGTTAGCATTGTGGTGACTGATGGATGCTTCTGCACATCATCACCAACAAACACTGGTAGGAAGGGGTTATTTCTATGAGCCATTTTGGGAGTAGAGAAAGTAGCAGAAGCACAAGACACTTAGTCGAATATTTAGGGTTATTAGAAGACAGATGATAGTAGTGAGGAAGACGAAGATGTAACAGTATGAGGTATTTATAGGATTTGAATGTGAGTGTGTATGAGAGAGAAAGATTTGGGCGGTTGATTTGAAAAGGTCGTTAATGGAAAACGGAACGGTTGTCCATGTCAGACCGTTTGTCAGACCACTTGAGCCCTTTTTAATCACTAACACACGTAACCCACATTATCCGCAGTAATTAAGTTAAATAAAAACATTAATTAAGTAACTTAAGTTTGAAGAAAGGTAATTAAAACTGTTGGTCGAAGCTGTTGGTCAAACCTGTGATGAGCAGAGTCATCACAAGCTGTTCATTCTACAAGCTGTTCCCTCAGCCTGTCGAACTATGTAGGAACAGGTTGTGTCCAATAGCTGAGCAGGTTACAAGATAATATCTTGTAAGTCAGTGTGAGGGAATGAGAGTAGAGAATGGACCAGCAGATCAGGCTAGACGAGTAGACTGTTTGTGTTCGGCCTGTTGTATGTTCAAGCTGATCAAGTACATAACACGCAGAGCCTGGTCTGTCTAAGCTGTTCTGAGAAACTTGATCAGTGTGAGACATACACAGTTTTAGACCTTTGAGGACACTTAGTCACTTTTGTTTAACATGCCCAGCTTGCTGACAAGGTAATTAAACCTTGTTTCATCCAGAGGTTTGGTGAAAATGTCTGCAAGCTGTTCATTTGTGGAAATAAAACTTACCTCCACATTACCTTTCTGGATGTGATCCCTGATGAAGTGATGTCTGAATTCAATATGCTTTGTTCTTGAATGAAAAACTGGATTGTTGGAAATGGCTATGGCACTTGTGTTATCACACAGAATAGGAATTTTCCTATACACAAGCCCATAATCTTCAAGCTGATGCTGCATCCACATAATCTGCCCACAGCAGCTTCCAGCAGCAATGTACTCAGCTTCAGCTGTAGAAGTAGACACTGAGTTCTGCTTCTTGCTGCACCAACTTATCAACTTACCACCAAGGAGTTGACATCCACCTGTTGTGCTTTTCCTATCTAGCCTGCCGCCTGCAAAATCAGAATCTGAATAACCTGTTAGTTCAAGGCTGGAGTCTTTGGGATACCAAAGACCCAAACCGGGTGTACCCTTCAGGTATCTGAATATTCTCTTAACAGCAGCTAGATGAGATTCCTTTGGATCAACTTGGAACCTAGCACATAGACAGGTGGCAGACATAATATCAGGTCTACTAGCAGTTAGATATAGCAAGCTCCCAATCATACCTCTGTAAGTTGTTACTGAAACAGCTTAGCCACTGGTATCAGCATCCAATTTTACATTGGTTGCCATTGGGGTCTTAATAGGAGAACTTTGATCAAATTTAAACTTTTTCAACAGATCTAATGTATGCTTTCTTTGATTTATGAAAATTCCAGTTGAGGTTTGTTTAACCTGTAATCCTAAAAAGAAAGTAAGTTCTCCCATCATACTCATTTCATACTTAGATTTCATGAGTAATGAAAAATTCTTGCATAACTGCTCATTTGTAGAGCCAAATATTATATCATCCACCTAAATTTGAACAAGCATAATATCAGATTTCACCTTCTTTATGAACAGTTTAATATCCACTTTACCTCTGGAATACCCATTGCTCATAAGGAACTCAGTAAGAGTGTCATACCAGGCTCTATGGGCTTGTTTGAGACCATAGAGAGCTTTGTCCAACTTATAGACAAAACCTGGATGATGTTCATTTTCAAGGCCTGGAGGCTGCTTGACATAAACTTCTTCTTGCAGCTTTCCATTTAAAAATGCACTCTTCACATCCATTTGAAATACCTTAATGCTCTTATGAGCAGCGTAGGCTAGATACAAACGAATTGCTTCTAGTCTGGCCATAGGAGCAAATGTCTCATCATAGTCAATTCCTTCCTCCTGTCTATAACCTTGAGCAACCAGCCTTGCCTTATTTCTTATAACATGACCTTGCTCATCCATCTTATTTCTGAAAACCCATTTAGTGCCAATTGTAGTTTTGCCTTTAGGTGCAGGGACCAGCTTCCATACCTTGTTTCTCTCAAACTGATTGAGTTCTTCTTGCATGGCAGTGATCCAATTGGCATCTTTTAGTGCTTCATCCACTTTCTTTAGCTCCATTAGTGAAACAAAACTAGAGAACATACAGAAGTTCCCTAAGCTGTCCCACCTTGTTTGTACCCCTTTGTTGATGTCACCAATTATTTGATCATTGGGGTGACATCTGATCCACTTAGGATCATTCTTCAATGATGATTCTCCTGAGTTATCAGCAGCTTCAGCAGGTCCTGTAGAACAGCTCTCAAGATTTTCAGACACACTGTTGTCTTGAGCCTGCTCACTTGTTGAACATGACTGACCACTGTTGAACATATCAGCAGAGGAACCAGGAAAGTCAGCATTGATAGGTTCAGGACATACAGTTGTAATTAGGTCAGTACACTTACTCACACAGGATGTATTGACATAATCACCATCATGCCCATCATGATTAACAGGTTCCACACTGGGTGATGTGGAAGCTTTTGAGTCCTCTTCACTGTTTGAATGCATCAGATCATCAAAGTTTAATTCTTCTGAAACTGATTCAGGAACAGCTTTGCTGGTAGCATTCTTGGACTCTTCAAAGGTGACATTGATAGATTCATCTATCACCTTTCTTTTGTTGTTGTACACTCTGTAGGCTTTAGAGATAGCAGAGTAGCCAACAAACACACCTTCATCAGCTTTTGGTTCAAACTTTGCCTGTTGATCCCTTTGATTCAAAATGAAGCAGGGACAACCAAATACATGGAAGTAACTGACATTTGGTTTCCTCCCTTTGAGCAGCTCAAAAGGTGTCTTGTTGAACCTTTTCACCACTAAGGATCTGTTTTGGGTGAAGCAGGCAGTGTTAACAGCTTCAGCCCAGAATGATGAAGGTAAACCAGTTGCACGCAGCATGGTTCTAGCAGCTTCAATGAGAGTTCTGTTTCTCCTTTCAGCAACTCCATTTTGTTGTGGAGTTCTTACAACTGAAAAGTTTTGAGTAATTCCTTTCTCTTCACAGAAGTCTTCAAGAGTACTGTTTTCGAATTCAGTACCATGATCACTTCTAAGCTGCTTTACTTGGACAGAGTTCAGCATTTCCATCTTTTTCACAAATCCAATAATTTCTCTAGCAGCCTCACCTTTGCTTTTCAAGAAGATAACCCATGTGTACCTGGAGAACTCATCAACCATTACTAAAGTGTATCTTCTTCCTCCTAGACTTGGGACATTAACAGGTCCAAAGAAGTCCATATGGATTAAGAAGAGAGGAGTATCAATAGAGAAGTTCTGTTTGGATTTAAATGATGATTTTCTCTGCTTGCCTTTCTCACAAGCTGTGCAGAGTTTATCTTTAACAAAGGTCATAGAAGGCAAACCTGTCACCAACTCTTTCTTATAGAGTTTGTTGATGTTCTTGAAGTTCAGATGTGACAGCCTTTTGTGCCATAACCAGTTTAAGTCAGCATTTGTTCTTGTGAGAAAGCAGGTTTCAGTTGTGGGATCAGCAGATTGCATGTCCACAACATATACACCTTTCTTTCGTTGAGCACACATCACAATTTTGCCTTGGGGATCCAGTATGTAACCCAGGTGCTCATCAAAGTTAACCTTATAGCCAGCATCACACAGTTGGCTTATGCTGACAATGTTATGTTTTAGCCCAACCACATAGGCTACTCTTTTGAACACTGCAGCACCAGCTTTAAGAGTTCCATATCCCTCAGTGGATCCCTGTACATTGTCACAAAATGTGACTTTTGGCCCTTTTTCAGGCCTGAGATCACTCAGCAGGTCCTTACAACCTGTCATATGCCCTGAGCAGCCACTGTCCAAGTACCAAACCTGGGATGGTTGTTTTTCCTGCAGAGTGATAAGAAGAATATTAGATACTTTTAGGGGAACTCATCACAGAGATGAGTTCTCCTACTTCATCAACATTTGTTGATGGACTTGAGATGTCAACACTAATATTCCCTATTTGAATGGTATCAGTTTGAATACCATTCTCATTGACTGAGATGTTTCCAACACTGTTTATGTTGGCAGTGAGGGAAACATTAGAGTCAGCAGGCCTCATGTCCACAGTTTCAGGACAGTCTTTGGCCAAATGTGTCTTCATTCCACATTTATAACACTTTCTCCTTTTAGCATTTTTGGAAGAAGACCTTTCAGAAACACATTCTAGTTTATTTCTGTTGATTCCATCAGCAGGTTTAGCAAACTTATTACTTTTTGATGAATCAACAGCTTGAGTGGAAAGTTCAATAACCACAGCTTTGCCTGTCTCTTCTTTCCTCTTTTTAGGAGGGCAGATATCAAAGATAGGAAGCTTGATTGGCTTTTGACCTTCCACAGGTTTAGGAAACTTATTCCCAGATCTCTCAGGCTGAGCAATGGCTTTGCCTTTGCTCTTCCGGAGATGTGATTGATGTTGCCTATCAACATAATCATTATTCCTGGTTTTAAATACTTACTCTCATTTAAAACCAGTTTACCACTATGATTAGAAAACTTATTTGAAATCACAGCTGGTTTGCCTTCAACCTGAGACTTACTCTTGTTAAAGGCAGACGCTTTCCCTTTGAAAACTTATTTTCAAAGTGTTCAGCATTAAAAGGATTAGTATGCCTTTTTACACCAGCTTTAGACCCAAAGTCTGTTTTGTCAACAGGTTTGGTGTTCACAGCTGCAGTTTGGACATGCTTTCCTTTCTTTTGCTTGTGTGAATCAGCAGAACACTTAGCAAGCTTATTAAATGAAAGACTGATTTCATCAACAGCTTTTAAGCTGGGTTCACACAAGCTGTCAGTGTTTTGAGGCCTGACAAACCTGTTTGTTGAGATTAATTTACCATTCACTCTTTGAATAAAAGGGTTTGGAAGCTCACCAAGAGTGGACAAGTCTTCTTTTAAATTATTAACCTCAACAATGGAAGCTGCTGTGTCAAGATCCCCTCAAAGATAGGCTCGGATTTGTGCAGGAATCTGCTGACTTATGCAGTGGCTGACTTTTTGTGTAGATTGGCACCAAGAGTCAACTATCTTTTGAAGCTTAGCATGTTTTATATCTGTTTCTCTCTTTTCTTCCAGTAAAATGGAATTGATGTGTTTTAATTCATCAAGCTCAGCTTCCAACTTATGGAAGCTGTCCAGTTTACTGGACTTTGTTTCATTATCAGTTTTTAGCTTAGAGATTTCAGATAATAACACAACATGCTTCTCAACAGCAGCTTTTAGATCAACAAGCATATATTCAAACATTTTAACTTTTTCTTCAGAACTGTAATCCATAAAATTTTGTACCTTATACATCATTGTAGGGTTCCAATTCTCCAAGCTGCTGAAAGCTTCAGCTTCAGCCAGATCCCGTTTGAAGTTGCTTGTTGATGGGACATCAGTGTTGGCCATCAGACAGTTGTTGTCTTCTTCATCAGATGATGAATCAGACTCCTCCCAGTCACAAGTTTCAGCCATTAGTCCCTTTTGCCTGTTAGAAACCACTGAGTTTTCTAACTTCCTCAGCTTAGCCATGGCCATAAAGTACATAAACCTATAACCATCATCCTTGTTTGTCTTGTGTAGTTTGGATGTCTGACCAACAGCTTTTGACACACAGTCGGCAGGTATATGGCCAGTTTTACCACATTTGAAGCACTCAACTTTGGTCTTGTCAAATGCTTTCTTTTTGACAGCATTTGAGATTCCCTGTAGCATGTTTCTTCCAAACCTTTTCCTGTTGAACCTTTTGACAAGCATGGCTATCATCTGCTCATCATCCAGTTCAGCAATATCTGCTATGTCTTCCTCATCAGATATTTCCTCCTTATCATCAGCCTGTTGATCAGGTTGAATGAACACATCACTCACTTGATTTACAGGTTGTCTCACACTAGCCACAAAGGCTGCACCTTTCTTAGATATTTCCAAGGCATTTCTCTTCTGTTGCCTTGATTACTCATCATTTAGTAAGGATCCATATAAGTTAACAACATCCATACTTTTGATGGTACCTGAATTCCTTAAAATTGTAGAAAAATAATTCCATTCTTCAGGCAGAACATCTAAGAATTTGTTTACCAAAGTCAGGCTGTCCTTGGTGATCCCAACAGCTTTGAGATCATTTACAAGAGCAGTAAACCTGGTGTAGGTTTCAGTGAGAGTCTCCTTTGGTTTTGCAAAGAAGAGTTCATACTGTCTAACAAGATTGTTAATCCTGTTGTCAAGTGTGATTGTGGGTCCATCATAGACGGTACACAAAGTATCCCACATCTCCTTGGCAGTCTTCATCTTCTCAACCTGTTTGAACACATCATCAGGTAGAGAGATGACCAGATTGTGACTGGCCTTTGCATCAAGAGCCACCAGTCTTTTGTCTTCATCAGACCATTGAGCTTTTGCTTTCTCAAATGTTCTGATCTCAGGAGCAGCTCCTTCAACAGTAGGAGTTATTGTTGTAACAGAGTTTGGCACATAGGGACACTCCATTACAATCTCTGGTAGTTGTACATCCAGATTCTCTAAGTAGAGCATCATTCTACACTTCCAACCAGAAAAGTTCTGATGATTGAACTTTGGAGGTTTGCCCATTGAGCCATTGTCATAGTATGAGGAATTTGCAGCACTGTTATCCATGAAAATTTTGGGAGAATGAGAGATCTAGAATGACACACACTCTAAACTGCTCTGATACCAGTTGTAGGTCCCAAAAGATATCCCAAGTGTATAGCTTTAAGCTGTAGAGGGGGGTGAATATAGCACTTTAAAAACTTCACACAATTTTCTCAATGTATGTATGTATTATTAACAAATGTTAATTACAAACAAGCTTGAATGCGGAAAGGTTCAAGCTGAGATGACAGATACAACAGTATATCTAACTAGTCTAAGACTGACTTAAACTAATTACAATGAATACACTCACTAAGAATCACTCACTGTGTTTACAAGACTCTGAGGAACAGCTTGAACAAGAACAGCTTAGACACTGAGTACTGTTTTATTCAAGCAGACTTGCATGCATGAAAGACACACTTTGAATGCACGTTCACTCTTGTTTTCAGCACTTAGCTTTTTGGCTTAATCGATCAATCCTTGGAAGTTTCTTTTTATACCCACTCAGAGGATCTAAGTGAAGCTTCTTCATTGGACGAAATGAAAAAGGAGAAGTCTTGTTGAAAAGACAACATAACCTTTTCTGCACCTTTCTGAAAAGCAGACTTGTCTTCACATGTGCAGAACTTTTGTCTTTTCACTTTGTCTACTGTTGCATTGCCTTTAACCAAATAAGGAATGTCAACTTTGTGTTTTTCTTCCTTGTAAAGGCCTATTTTGATATAAGAAAAAGGTCTGTCACCCTTTTTCAAATAACCTTTTGTCTTCATGTAACAGAACAGCTTGGGCAGGCTGAGCAGTTCTGATTTCCACTTTGTCTTCGACTTTGTAAACTGATCTTGTAGTCAAAAACAATACATGAGGACTTGGAAACACATTCCATAAAGTGTTTAGCCTGTTCACAAAGAACAGGTTCTGTTCACAAAGAACAGAACACTTGTAAACTGCCCAAGCTGCTCATCAGTGTAGAGCAGCGTAGACAGTTTATGTCCAGCCTGTTCAGCAGACTGAACAGCTTGGGCAAAACTGCCTTTGTTGCAACACATGCAACACATAGAACAGCTTTAGGCTGATATTGCAAATCATTTTTCAGGTTTCAATAAGGCATATAACAGGCCTTAAATTCAACCTTCAAAAGCATCAACAGGTTTGATTAATAATCTCCCCCTCAGATGCAGAACAGGTTTGACTGATGTCTTTTTGTGCCTAACATATATATATATATATATATATATATATATATATATATATATATATATATATATATATATATATATATATACATATATGTATATATTATGTCTGCTAGTGTTGTGTAAGTTCTGTTTCATCGTTTTAACTTACTATAATCAGTGCTTCATTTGGTTTTTGGATTTTAAGATTTTACTGATATGAGTTTAGCTTAACTCCAATGTTTTTGTTAAATGGATGGAACTGTTTTTAGTAATTTAAAAGCCAAAAATGAATAGCACACTATGAAATTTACATTCTTGGAGTTGTACGAGTGTATAACATATCTTTTAGCTTTCTAAGAAAGCTTTGAAATATCTTGACAGCAAATTTAAGGAACCCATAGCTAGAGCTTGTGGAGGATGGGAAGGAAGGAGTACATGTTGTGGAGGATAGGAAGGAAGGAGTACATGGAATCTATAAAAAATCTTAGAAAAGTATTAGCTAAAAGGCGTCAATTCCCACTCTATTTTTACATTCACACTAAGAAGTGTACCCTACATGATTATCAGATGTCGCAAGCTCAATCTTGTGGATTTTGTTCCTTTAGAGACTATTTTGACATGTGTTTTTTTCTTGAATCTGCAGATTGAAACTGTAGAATTGGAGGAAAATACTAGCAATGTAGTGGAAGAACTATAATCATTTAACCAGGAAGAAACATCTGTAATGTTTTTTTATCCATATTTAGTAGATGTAATCTGGTGATCCAACGATTATTCTCTATTCAATCAACTTCGATGGTTATAATCACTCTCTTCAAATTATTTTTTGTCTCAAAAAGAAAATAAGTGAGGCTTGAAAGATGGGCAGACAGTAATGATTATTGGTAACATGGGTTTTATAAATGGTCATGCGTTTCAGCTGGTTACTTTAATTATTTTGTTGCACAAACAATCTGTAATCAAGATTGAAGAATTTATTTATTTATCAAGATTGCAGAAACATTCTATAATAAAGATTTAATGATGTCTTTCAAATAATTATTTCAAATTCCAACTTGCAATTTACTGTGGTCTTTAAAATTTAGAAATAACTTATGACTGTTTAAAATGCAATTACATAGTTCTATTGTCTTTTTTCAGTTTGACCGATTGTCAGTTCTAACTTGTTATTATCTAAAATGCAGTAAATTATGTCTAATGCCATGGATTTAAAGTTGTAAATGTAGTTTTGTAGTAGCAATAAGTTTGAAAGAAAAGTTGGTTAGCTTTGTTAGTTTGCATGTTCTTATGGTTGCATCGAATTGGTGTTCTTTGATGAACTAGAAAAATCTGTAACGATTGATTAAGGTAATCGAGATGGGGATTCATCATTTAGATAAGACTATGGAGACTTGTTTGGAGAACGGACACGAAAATTGCAACGCCAACGGCTACTATGGGCTGAGGCACAATTCATACCATATGGGCCAAAGGCATCTCTAGCTTAGCTCGCGTTGAAGGTACATGCTTCTTAATGGTTCAAGATAAATTTCAATACATTGTGCATTGATCTACAAGGTGGCATTATAGATGTTTGTTCGTTAAGATTCTTTATATGTTAGCATTGATCTGCTCTATTTCTTTTCCACTATATTTATGTTTATTTTCAAGAGGGGAAAAATGACAGCAATCATTCGTGAAGGGTTAATACCTATTTTTGAGCGAAGAGATTTGGTGGGTGGAGTATTTTTTCCTTGGATCATTTTCAAGTCGAAGAGAACTATTATGAATACCCAAGACATGAAGGTTTTAGTTTCCTTCGTAATGAATGGGAGATACGCATAAGCATAAACACTAACCTTACACGGCTGACAAGTGTTAATGAAAATGACTTTGTGTTTTATCCGTTGACGTCTTCAATTAGAACCATCGCAGAAGACAGAATCACTCGAAATATCTTAATTGGTACATCTAAAACTTTTATTAAAGCTCTCACTTTAGTTTTGTAACATTTCAAAGTACATAATAAATAACTAAACTTATCTTCTGTTTTAGAAGTTGTTTGAAAAGTCATCGCGGGTGGTGTGGTTAAGAGTGAACATTTATGCACTCTGTTTTACAGTTTTTTTGAAGTATTTCTATCAGACGGTTCGTAAGTATGTTTACGTATTAGAATTATTATGACATATCATGTTAATCATCTGCTTACTAACTTTATTTTCGAAGAATTTTAGGGGAACGTAAGTATGATTATGTTTTGAATTAGTGATACGCGTCCTGTAAGGTTCTTCAGAGCAATAATAGAGAAATCCATTATATACATATTACTTAAACTCTGTCATATGAATACAAGTTTGTTATTTTCTATACTCGACTATCTTTTTGATAATTTTATTTATTTTTCCAATTTTATACTTTATTATCATTTTAATAAGAAATCTTATATATGTTATCAGTGACTATTTTGATTTCTACGAAGTTTACGAGTGTCAAGTAGGAACCAGAGATTCCAGAAGCACACCGCCTTAGACTTTTGTTGGGATGAAAAAATTACATTGACATATAAACAATAATCAAGCCTATTTTGTTTTTTAAATGTGTTGGGTTGACATTTGGTGATGATCTTTTGATGTATGTTTTATTTGTTGTATCAACTTTTTGGGATGATCTTCCGGTGATGATCTTATTGACATTTTTTGATGATAGGTTGATAAAGTATGTTTTTTTATTAAACTTCAATCTCTTCTATTAAGTATGTTTTACAAGTTTTTTCTGTTCTTACCTAGGTTTCTTTGGGGATGTCTTCTTTATCATACATTATTAGTTAATTGGTTTTCGAATTTCTAACTTGAGACATAAGTAGAATTTTTCTAATTATCTAAGAATAAAACTAAATGATAACATATGCATATATATGCATTTTCAAATCCTTAATTCAAATAAAACAACTACTGACCCTTTTCATAAACCGACAATTGAGATATCAATTAATATTCAAATCAAACAACAAAATAAAGATTTTTACAAAAAACACAATTCAAGATTGCAAATTAATCTTTTAACTAAACCTACTCAAACGTAAGAAATCTGAGATTAAAAAACCACAAACGACACCAGATGCAACTATTTAGTTTAACAAGTTATATAAGAAATTACAAATAAAACTATATCTGCCTCCGAGATAATTCTGCCAACACGATTGGTGGTACATAGTTAAAAACAGGTTATAGAATTGCTTCCACGGATCGTACAATTAGACAACTTAGGTAATGCGTAACAAAATTTCTTCAAATGAGAACAGTTAAGAAGAATTCATTATCGAAAATGAACAATCAAGATTTGTGAAAAACATAATCAACATTCCAAATGTAATCAAATTTAATAGCCAGTAAAAAGAATCTGTATGGAAAAAGTGATGATATATATACCAACAACATTTTCGTAAACTTGGGCTTCTACCAAAAAAATATCTCCTGCAACTAAAAACCCTTTCCACCTCAAGTAATTACGAATATATTTTTTAGAATATATTTCTTGTTTATAAAAGTTAAGTCTACGGACTGTTATGTAATATTGTGAAACTTGTATTTGAATACAAAATAGGGTTGAATTTAACAGTACTGTAGCAGTTGATTGTAATAGTCCATTCCCGTATTGGACTGTGAAATCATTCTCTCAATATCAATCATTCGGTTGTTTGTGATTCATCTGTTCTTAGAGTTTTATTGTTGATTTCGTATCAGATATTGATACTAACAATAGGTATAAGATCCTGATATTGATAATTTTGAGTGATTAATTCAGATTTTTTTCGATTTGTTGACTTTTTTGTCGAAAATGTTCAATATCCAAAAATGTCATTTGGAAGGACGTTAGGAAGGGCGAAATCGCTGGTATAAGTTTTGAATTCCATCTTCAAACACAGATTTTAATTGAAGATTTTCTGTTTTTTGGAAAAAGTGTGTTCTTGAAGTTTTTGTCGATTTTGGGTTTTTTAATCGAGAATTGGCCAAATTATCTTCACAAAAAGTGTTTCTTTGATAAATTCAAGTTTATGTTGCAAATTTGAGGTCAATTCGTGTATTTTTTTTTTTGGGCAAAGGTGCATTTGAAGTTGTTTTTTTCAAAAATGGTTGAATCTCGGTATAAACTTAACTTTCTTTGTTGTTCAAAATTTTGGTATCAAAATTCGAGATTTACCAAGTATTATTCGAATTTGACTCCATTTTATTCGGATTTTACTAAGTGTTCTTCGAGATTTATATAAAATTCTTCGAATTTTGTGTCGAAGAGTTCGAGATTTATTCTGAAAGATTCGAAGTTCATCATTAGTCAATCGAGTTTTACCAAACTTCATTTGAAGTTTATCAAGTTTCATACAAGTCACTACGAGATTCAAAGATTAGTATTCGAGATTCATTCTGAGTCTTTTGAATTTGGTTCTATTCAATTTGACATCGTTCACTTGGTTCGAGTTTCATCAAGAACCATTTGAGTTTCATTTCATACTCTTCTAGATTCAACAATTTCACTTTGAAATTTGTCAACAGTCCTTTGAGATTCATACAATTCACATCGAGTTTTATACTGATGATGTGCCGTTGACACACCTTGGTTTTAATATAAAAAAGAACGAGACTAACTGAACTGGAACTAGCGGACAAATAGGCAAGTATTACCTATCGTTTGCTACCATAGCTTAGGTAAGTCCGTGTTGTCGAACTCAGGGACAATTGGTTGATTATGATAAAAAACCGTCAGTTAATGGTTAGTGAAAATTAAAAGTGGATAGTTTTGAAAAGTAAACTTAGATTCAAGAACAAAATAACACACTACCACAGTCAATATACTATTAGAACAAGAAGTTTTGGAAAGACAATCTTGAAAAAGGTAATCATGTGGGAATGCTCCCCCTAAACATTGGATGACCAGACAATACAATCCATTAGAATAACTATCTTGTGAATATAAGAAGTAAAACCATAAAGATCGCTCAAATATGAATCAACTCCTTAAAATATACAATTAATGATAAGTAAGCAAAGATCACTCAACTACCGACCTATCACAAATTGCAATGCAAGTAATGACAATAAAATTATAAAGATCACTTAACTATAATTTCATCCTCCCACAATCAACATTAAAAATATAAAGATCACTCAAATATATTTTTATTACCGATAATGCAATCTGAATACTTACATATAGATTCTTGCTATGAAAGGTGTTTATCATCTCACAAATCAAAACACTATCTAAATCGAGACCCACATCAACAATATAAACGATGTTATAACCTTAATCAAATATATGCAAGTTTTACCCTTTTTACTCTCACAAGCTTAAAAGACTCAACGAAACAAACACATTATTTCATTAAGAACAAATACTAGTTAAACCCAACTCTCATTGTGGAAAATCAAATATTTATGGTAAACACAAGCAAATACATACTCAAAGCTATAAATCTTCTTTCAAAGCGAGAAACAACAATGATATTCATCCAACAAAAATAACACCATCCAATGTTTAGGGTTTACAAATCCACATGATTACAAAACAATTACTCCATAGAAATGGAGAAATACAACTTGTTCATCATAAACATAGAAAGATTACACATAACCAAACGAGTTAGAGATGTGAAAACTCCCGTATCGATGATTCCTGACGTTGTAGAGATGTTTCCCTTTAAGATTTCATCCCAAAATGGCCCAAATGAGCTTCCTTCCTCTCCCAAAAGTGTATTTCTTTGTTTGTTTTTGTGTGAATATGCCTAAGAATGAATAAATGCAAAGGAAAACGAGTTTTATAGCCAGATGAGGGCACGCCGTGCCTATGTGTTGTCGTCCTCCAATTGGCTCAAAAATATCTCTGAAATGATGGTTTTCAGGAGGGCATGCCGTGCCTAAAAGTAGGCACGCCGTGCCTTAATGCTTGAGCTCTCGAAAACATGTCATGAAAAACGAAGCATGGTGTGCCTGGGAGGGCATGTCATGCCTATCACTCTTTTGGCCAAAACTCAAAACATGAAAGTTGTAGCCTCATGTTTCCACTTCGTCCGAGCTTTTGAATCGCCTGAATCCGAGTTCGTATGAGAGAGATATGGCCAAAATACGAAACAAACGCATGATAACCAATTTCTTTTATTTCATCCTGAACCTAGCCAAAACAAGAGACGAACAATAAATATACGTTTAACCATAAAAACCATCAAATCCATGTAAATATCATACGTAAAAGTCCATGGATATCGCCAATAAAATATACATATAATTGGCGATATCAAATATTCCCACACTTAACATTTGCTTGCCCTCAAGCAAAATCGGCCAATTAACACGCTTACGAAAAGAACTCATTGGCTTTTTAACGTGCTCATCAACAAACATTTTAGAGATTGAAAAGCATTAAAGACTTAGTGGCGGAAAGTGCAAAGCATTAAATAATAGGTACAAAATCTTGAATTCTTGACTGGCACCGAAATAGCTACTTTTAAAACAATCTAATCAATCCAGACCAAAGCGAGACTTAAACACCTCACTAAATGAAGCTCTCTACCCTCGGTGTTTAGCCTTAAACAAAACATTCAAATGCACAATTTGTCATAATTACTTACTATAAGCTTGCCAAAAGATCAAAATTCTAACGGGGAAAAATCGGGTTAAGGGTAAGGTGAGAAATTTTTGGAAAGGTGACGTGAAATAGCCTTAACTTCGTACCCTCAAGAAACGTCTCTAAAACACAACATAGCTAGGAGTGAGAAACCTTTGATTTTTATTGAATTATGAGACTACTTTACTGGAAGCATTCCACGAATTTGTCTTTTACGAGCTGGCCTTAAGTAGCTCAATTATTGTTGGTTTTTTCAATTTCTTCTTCTTCTTTTTTTAATATATGCTCCAAACTCGACTATTCTTCTCATGAATTCACGTTTCAACTTGAAATGGGGGCATGAACGTAGCCTAGGGTTTACTAAAGAAAAACGGATAAATATGGCTAAACAAAAAAAATGGCTAATCGTAAAAAAAAATAAAAATAAAAACGCTAAGGCTCAAAAGTGGCTAACTAATGGATATGTAGGTGTAAAGAAAAAAAGAAAAGGCTGATGTTTGGGTAATCCTAATATGCCTCTATCACACGACTGCGCCATCTCAAATTATGTTTTCAAAAGGAATCTTTATGGCAAGTTCTAGAATAAGAATAACAAATGGCATGCACACATAATCAATCGAAACATGAGCAATAAAATATTCATGAATGCTCGAAACGACTCAAAACTCGCGAAACGAAATGACACGTAGGGCTATAATGTGCAAAATCCGACTTTGGTCCAAACAACAAGGTCATGTAGCAATATCAAGTTCATAAGAGAATTCAAACTAAAGGTCCTACTTTAAGCTTTCCATTTAACTCACAAAAATCAATTATGCAAATAGATCTAAAGCCTATTCGAGTGAATTTTTAAAAATTTTTAAAAGTTTTGGCCAAATTGAGCATATGATAAGCATGTCATGCAAAATTCCTACGGGTCAAGCAAAATCAGTCATTGTTTAGAGTTCTAACCAATATTCCCACACTTACATCGTGCAAGCATGTAAGTGAAAGGTAGGAAAAAGACTTCCTGAGTGCGCGGAATAGAGGAGCTCAAAGGATAGCCAATCAAAATTTTGCACGTGTGTAGAGTTGGAGCGAAGTGTGCAACCGACTCTGCGCAATGCAATATATCCTTAGAGGAAGAGATTGCCAAAATATCATAACTACACATAAATACAAGCTAATGTGACAAGATAAATTAAATCACTTGGGTTGCATCCCAAGAAGCGCTTGTTTATAGGGTCCTTAGCTTGACCCTATCTCACTTGGCTTAACCTTCAAAGGAATGAAAAGGGTAAAAGGCATACCTTTGAGTTGAGTGCAATAAATAATTTTAGATGATTTAACCTTGCACTCCTTACCCATATTGCCTCCATCAAAGTATAAATGTTTACGTTTCGGCGCTGGAGGGTTATGAAGTTCCTTTGGCGGTCGTGAGTCAAGACTCCTAGTATCAACAACCTGTGACTCCAAAAAATCCATCGAAGAATTAGTACTTTTAAAGACTGGCGATGTTGTCACAACATCAACATATGTAAATGAAAGTTCATCAAAAAATTCAAAGTCAACTCCCTCATTGAATATAGGTGGAGGCGTATCAACACCAAGTAGTAGAGCAAGCTCTTCCAAATCCCTTTCGGGATTGAAGTCATCTTTAGTCTCATCATCGATAATCGGAGGTGGGACGTGTGCAAGACTTTGGGCGCTTGGGATGTGCATCTTGTCCGTTATTGTCTCCGAAATTTCGATGACCGGTAAAGCATGCAAAGAAGTTTCGTCATAAACACACTCAACATCATCATCCGAATCACTAAAATTGGCGTCATAAATGTGGACATGCTCTTCATTTTCGTTGCTCTCCTTTACTTTGCTTGAACTACTTTCTGATGGCTCTTCCGTACGCAATTCATCCATTTGACTCCTTTGTATCATGAGGTTGTCAAGGATTTCTAAAACACTTTGTTGGTAATGGAGGCTCATCAGACACTGATGAAATAGATCCTCCAAGCTCGACTCTCTCTCGGGTTGATGTTGTGGTGGAGTTTGGTAGGAATATTTGGTGTCTTGACTTTGGTAGTGTGGAGTGGAGGATAGGTATGAAGATTGATATACATTCTCGTATTGATATTGCGAAGAGGTGGGAATGGTTGGGTAGTCAATGTTGATCTCCTCTTGACAATACCTTGCTTCATAGGTACCTTCATACAACTCAAACCTATGATCCATCCTACACAAAACACACCAAACAAAATACGACAAAATAAAGAGAAATTAAAATTACAAATAAACTATGATATAAACATAACAAAAAAATATGTATAGGAATTCTATAAGCATGAAGAATAATTCCCACACTTGGAATTTTAAATATAAATCTTTTTTTAACTAACGAGAAAAGTTAGGCTGTTCTCAAAACCACACCGCTTGTCCCCGGCAACGGCGCCAAAAACTTGATGTGTCACTAGCACACCTTGGTTTTAATATAAAAAAGAACGAGACTAACTGAACTGGAACTAGCGGACAAATAGGCAAGTATTACCTATCGTTTGCTAGCATAGCTTAGGTAAGTTCGGGTTGTCGAACTCATGGACAATTGATTGATTATGATATAAAACCGTCAGTTAATGGTTAGTGAAAATTATAAGTGGATAGTTTTGAAAAGTAAACTTAGATTCAAGAACAAAATAACACACTACAACAGTCAATATACTATTAGAACAAGAAGTTTTGGAAAGACAATCTTGAAAAAGGTAATAATGTGGGAATGCTCCCCCTAAAAATTGGATGACCAAACAATACAATCCATTAGAATAACTATCTTGTGAATATAAGAAGTAAACCATAAAGATCACTCAAATATGAATCAACTCCTTAAAATATACAATTAATGATAAGTAAGCAAAGATCACTCAACTACCGACCTATCACAAATTGCAATGCAAGTAATGACAACGAAATTATAAAGATCACTCAACTATAATTTCATCATCCCACAATCAACAATAAAAATATAAAGACCCCTCAAATATATTTTTATTACCGATAATGCAATCAGAATACTTACATATAGTTTCTTGCTATGAAATGTGTTTATCATCTCCCAAATCAAAACACTGTCTAAATCGAGACTCACATCAACAATATAAATGATGTTATAACCTTAATCAAATACATGCAAGTTTTACCTTTTTTACTCTCACAAGCTTAAAAGACTCAATGAAACAAACAAATTATTTCATTAAGAACAAATACTAGTTAAACCCAACTCTCATTGTGGAAAATCAAATATTTATGGTAAACACAAGCAAATACATACTCAAAGCTATAAATCTTCTTTCAAAGCGAGAAACAACAATGATATTCATCCAACAAACATAAAACCATCCAATGTTTAGGGTTTACAAATCCACATGATTACAAAACAATTACTCCATAGAAATGGAGATATACAACTTGTTCATCGTAAACATATATTGATCTCACATAACCAAACGAGTTAGACATGTGAAAACTTCCCTATCGATGATGCCCGATGTTGAAGAGATGTTTCCATTTAAGATTTCTTCCCAAAATGGCCCAAATGGGCTTCCTTCCTCTCCCAAAAGTGTATTTCTTCGTGTGTTTTTGTGTGAATATGCCCAAGAATGAATAAATGCGAAGGAAAACGAGTTTTTATAGCCAGATGAGGGCACGCCGTGCCTAAAAGTAAGGCATGCCGTGCCTATGTGTTGTCGTCCTCCAATTAGACAAAAAATATATCTGAAATGATGGTTTTCAGGAGGGCACGCCATGCCTAAAAGTAAGCACGCCGTGCCTTAATGCTTGAGCTCTCGAAAACATGTCATGAAAAATGAAGCATGGTGTGCCTGGGAGGGCACGCTCTGCCTATCACTTTTTTGGCCAAAACTAAAAACATGAAAGTTGTAGCCTCATGTTTCCTTTTCGTCTGGGCTTTTGAATCGCCTGAATCCGAGTTCGTACGAGGGAGATATGGCAAAATACGAAAGAAACACATGACAGCTAATTTCTTTCATTTCTTCCTGAACCAAGCCAAAACAAGAGACGAACAATAAATATATGTTTAACCATAAAAACCATAAAATCCATGAAAATATTATACGTAAAAGTCCATGGATATCACCAATAAAATATACATATAATTGTCGATTTCAACTGTGTCATTCGAGATTCACTTCACTTACTCTGAGATTCATTCTATTCAATACGAGATTCATATCATACACTTTGAGATTCATCAAGTATTATCCGGAATTCATTCTACTTGATCTGAGATTCATATAATATACTTCGAGATTCACTAGACTGAATTTCACTCAACTTTCCATAAGAGGTCATGGAAGATCAAAGTCTATAACCAAGATGTCTAAAGATGCTCTTGCTATGGGATAAAAAACCAAATCTCCAATCCTTTACATAAGTGAATACGTACAATGGAGGGAGAGGTTTCAAAATTTAACAGTTTTCAAGATTTAGCAGATGAAATGCAGAAATCACCGATGGAAGGTCCAGGAAAATTCTATGTAACAATTCCTGCAATTCGAAATGGGAATCCTCTAGTTCTAGAAAGGACTTAAGAGGTTACAGATGCAAATCTATCTGAGGCTCAGAAAAGGAGGAAACTTGGAGATAAGACTACGAGGATGTTTTTGTTACTCTCTATCCCCAATTATATTTACATCAGTGTCACGAACAATAAGACTGCCAAATCCATCTGGGATGAGGTATGTAAGCAGATGAGAGGAACTGACAAAGCTGCAACTAAAAGAGCTAGAAACAATCTGATGACGTTTGAGAACTTTTGGGCCATAGAAGGGAAATTATTGGAGAATACCTCCTACAAATTTTTAAACGTCATCAGTGAGATCAAGAGGAATGGAGTAGCTAAATCAAAGTTGGACATTAACGTCAAGTTCTTGAATCTCCTCAATCATGAGTGGGAGAAATGATCAATGATTATCCTACAGACCAACGACATAGACGAGATTGATATACACATGGTCATTGAGAATCTGAATAACTATCAAAAGGTCGTTCTAAGGAATGTATCCGACAAGAAGCAAGCTGAAAAAGTAGCAGCTGAGTCATTGGCTATCCTACCTGACAAAAATACAAATACAAGTCAAAGAAGGAGAAGCTAGTCCTGTTAAGACGTTCATCTGAATCTGAATAAATAGACTCCTCTACAGACACTAATATTGAAGAAATGAAAAACCAAATGGCTTTATTGACCAAAGCCTTTCAGAAGTTTTATCGGAAACCAACAAACAAAAAGCTGCGATACAAAACTGGGTCGAGGAAGTATGAAAAGTGGGATAAGTATGAGAAATCTGGAGAGAGCTGTGGTAAGAAGTATGAGAAGTATGATAAGAAAGAGAATTTGTATGTCGAAAGAAGAAGAACCAAAATGCTACAACCGCAGCAAACAAGGCCACTTTGCTAGGCAATGCAGAAAACCCGTGATAAAAATTCAAAGTATTACACTAGAAATGCTTTGATGGCCAAACAAAAGGTGGCAGGGAAAGCCCTCATGGTAGAATATGATCATCGGTTCAGCTCTCCGATGATGAAGACATCCTTGATGTGGACGCGCACATTTGTGTTAGATCAGAAATGTTTCGAAATGTATCGGAGTCTGAGAAAAGTGAGTCAGCCATGCTCGCTGAAGATGAAATCTGGGTAGGGCTGACTGATCAGGAAGAGGAAAATGCAAAAGCAGAGGATACTAATTCGGAGAATTAGCTGAGAGAAGATGTTGTGCTGAAGGCTATTGGTGGAGAAGGTTGCAGTAAAGGAAATTATGATGATGGATCAGAGTCTGAAATTTCTAAGACTCTCGATTTTGACTCTTATCCTAAATCAGATAATGATAATTCCTTTGTGCTTGAAAATAAGTTAATGCAAATGTCTTGTATGCTGAAACGTTTGGAAAAATCATTAAAAGCCGAGAAAAAGAATGTTCATTCTTTAGAGAATAAATGAAAAAGTGAGCATGAACTTGTGTTAGAATTTTCCAAAGATACGATATTCACTTTGCATTCTATTTTCGTAATGGAAGAAAAGTTTAACAAACTTCAACTTGAAAACGAGAAACTCAGTAACACTATTAATGACATTAATAAAAAAACTTAAATTAGATGAATTAGAATACGCTAATTGTTCTGTAAAATATAGTTCTATCTTTGAAGAAACAACTAAGCTTTATGATAGATACAAAGCCATAGAAGATGAATTCTTAAAAAGAGGTCAAACAGATCAAATGATTCATTTAAATTAACCAAAAGATACTAAATTTTTTAATTCAAATGCTAGTATCGGTTGTGAAATTATTAAGTATCTTACGAAAGCTATTTCCTGTTCTCCAATGTTTTATGATACAACATACATGAATTTAGGATTAAACATTGTGTTTGAAAAAGCTTCTGAGGAAGTAGAATCGGGAGAAGATGTGAAAAGGTTGATAGAGGACATAATGCAAAATAGTTTGGATTATAACCTTCTCAATGAAACTTATAAGAATCCACCAAAAACAGAAGATCCAATTCAGACGTATTCTGATAAGGATCTTTTTGAAAATAAAGAATTTTCCCAAAAGACATATATTCGTAATTCAATTCTTGAAAAGAAAATTCGGATCTTGAATTGAAAATCAAAACTTTTGAAGATGAAAAAGCAAAACTCCCTACTGTAACTGAAGATTTAGAAATAAAACTTTAAGCACATTCTATACCTTCATCTCAACCTGTTCAAAAATCATTCGAATCCACAAATTTAGCTCTTGTTGATACTATTAATTCTGAAGAAGACATTGATCTGTTAATGAACTCAAAGGTTTATCCTCTGGATGAACTTTTTGTCATGATTGATGACATTGTTAAACTTCTACATGAAAATGAAACAGTCAAAACTGAGGGACAAGTAGATGTCTTGAATGCAACATCCAAACATAAATCTATTTCAACACCTGTTTTGAAACGTAAGGGTAAAGATACAACAGTTACACATTCAAAAGTTAAATAAAAAGTTGTCTTTATTCCTTGTAAAACTGAAAAAGGTGAGTCATCAAGTTCGAAGGTTACCAAAGCTAAAAGTTCAGGAGCTACTCATGGTAAGAAAATTTTACAGAATATTTTCGTTCTAATTCGACTAATTTC
>JAANYP010004070.1:8626-21219 GCA_020465985.1 Centrapalus pauciflorus
AAACATCTGCTGCTGCTTGTTCGTTGATTACTTAATTGTAAGTCAGGAACGTATGATAGACACTGCTGAGACTGGACAACTGCTGCTGCATGTTCCTTGATTACTTGCATTGCTCAGGACCACTGTGAGTGACAGAATGCATTACTTACTTGCATATGTTTCGGTACTTATTGGTGATTGTTACTTACTTGTATGGAAACATCGGCTGCTGCTTGTTCCTTGATTACTTAATTGTATGTTAGGAACGTATGATAGACATTGCTGAATCTGGACAACTGCTGTTGCATACTTGGATTGCTCAGGACCGCTGTGAGTGACAAATTGCATTACTAACTTGCATATGTTTCGGTACTTATTGGTGATAGTTACCGACCTGTATTGAAACATCTGCTGCAGCTTGTTCCTTGATTACTTAATTGTAAGTCAGGAACGTATGATAGACACTGCTGAAACTGGACAACTGCTGCTGCATGTTCCTTGATTACTTGCATTGCTCAGGACCACTGTGAGTGACAGAATGCATTACTTACTTGCATATGTTTCAGTACTTATTGGTGATTGTTACTGACTTGTATGGAAACATCGGCTGCTGCTTGTTCCTTGATTACTTAATTGTATGTTAGGAACGTATGATAGACACTGCTGAAACTTGACAACTGCTGCTGAAAGTTCCTTGATTACTATGATTGCTTAGGACAGGTGTGAGTGACAGATTGCATTACTTACTTGCATATGTTTCAGTACTTATTGGTGATAGTTACCGACTTGTATTAAAACATCTGCTGCTGCTTGTTCCTTGATTACTTAATTGTAAGTCAGGAACGTATGATAGACACTGCTGAAACTGGACAACTGTTGTTGCATGTTCCTTGATTACTTGGATTGCTCAGGACCGCTGTGAGTGACAGAATGCATTACTTACTTGCATATGTTTCAGTACTTATTGGTGATTGTTACTGACTTGTATGGAAACATCTGCTGCTGCTTGTTCCTTGATTACTTAATTGTATGTTAGGAACGTATGATAGACACTGCTGAAACTTGACAACTGCTGCTGAATGTTCCTTGATTACTTAGATTGCTCAGGACAGGTGTGAGTGACAGATTCCATTACTTACTTGCATAAATTTCGGTACTTATTGGTGATTGTTACTGACTTGTATGGAAACATCTGCTGCTGCTTGTTCCTTGATTACTTAATTGTATGTTAGGAACGTATGATAGACACTGCTGAAACTGGACAACTGCTGCTGCATGTTCCTTGATTACTTGGATTGCTCAGGACAGGTGTGAGTGACAGATTCCATTACTTACTTGCATACATTTCAGTACTTATTGGTGATTGTTACTGACTTATATCGAAACATCGGCTGCTGGTTGTTCCTTGATTACTTAATTCTATGTTAGGAACGTGTGATAGACACTGCTGAAACTGGACAACTGCTGTTGCATGTTCCTGGATTACTTTCATTGCTCATGACCGCTGTGTGTGACAGATTGCATTACTAACTTGCATACGTTTCAGTACTTATTGGTGATTGTTACTGACTTGTATGGAAACATTTGCTACTGCTTGTTCCTTTATTAATTAATTGTATGTTAGGAACGTATGATAGACACTGTTGAAACTTGACAACTGCTGCTGAATGTTCCTTGATTACTTGGATTGCTCAGGACCGCTGTGAGTGACAAATTGCATTACTAACTTGCATATGTTTCGGTACTTATTGGTGATTGTTACCGACTTGTATTGAAACATCTGCTGCTGCTTGTTCGTTGATTACTTAATTGTAAGTCAGGAACGTATGATAGACACTGCTGAGACTGGACAACTGCTGCTGCATGTTCCTTGATTACTTGCATTGCTCAGGACCACTGTGAGTGACAGAATGCATTACTTACTTGCATATGTTTCGGTACTTATTGGTGATTGTTACTTACTTGTATGGAAACATCGGCTGCTGCTTGTTCCTTGATTACTTAATTGTATGTTAGGAACGTATGATAGACATTGCTGAATCTGGACAACTGCTGTTGTGCAGATACTTGGATTGCTCAGGACCGCTGTGAGTGACAAATTGCATTACTAACTTGCATATGTTTCGGTACTTATTGGTGATAGTTACCGACCTGTATTGAAACATCTGCTGCAGCTTGTTCCTTGATTACTTAATTGTAAGTCAGGAACGTATGATAGACACTGCTGAAACTGGACAACTGCTGCTGCATGTTCCTTGATTACTTGCATTGCTCAGGACCACTGTGAGTGACAGAATGCATTACTTACTTGCATATGTTTCAGTACTTATTGGTGATTGTTACTGACTTGTATGGAAACATCGGCTGCTGCTTGTTCCTTGATTACTTAATTGTATGTTAGGAACGTATGATAGACACTGCTGAAACTTGACAACTGCTGCTGAAAGTTCCTTGATTACTATGATTGCTTAGGACAGGTGTGAGTGACAGATTGCATTACTTACTTGCATATGTTTCAGTACTTATTGGTGATAGTTACCGACTTGTATTAAAACATCTGCTGCTGCTTGTTCCTTGATTACTTAATTGTAAGTCAGGAACGTATGATAGACACTGCTGAAACTGGACAACTGTTGTTGCATGTTCCTAGATTACTTGGATTGCTCAGGACCGCTGTGAGTGACAGAATGCATTACTTACTTGCATATGTTTCTGTACTTATTGGTGATTGTTACTGACTTGTATGGAAACATCTGCTGCTGCTTGTTCCTTGATTACTTAATTGTATGTTAGGAACGTATGATAGACACTGCTGAAACTTGACAACTGCTGCTGAATGTTCCTTGATTACTTAGATTGCTCAGGACAGGTGTGGGTGACAGATTCCATTACTTACTTGCATAAATTTCGGTACTTATTGGTGATTGTTACTGACTTGTATTGAAACATCTGCTGCTGCTTGTTCCTTGATTACTTAATTGTATGTTAGGAACGTATGATAGACACTGCTGAAACTGGAAAACTGCTGCTGCATGTTCCTTGATTACTTGGATTGCTCAGGACAGGTGTGAGTGACAGATTCCATTACTTACTTGCATACATTTCAGTACTTATTGGTGATTGTTACTGACTTATATCGAAACATCGGCTGCTGGTTGTTCCTTGATTACTTAATTCTATGTTAGGAACGTGTGATAGACACTGCTGAAACTGGACAACTGCTGTTGCATGTTCCTGGATTACTTTCATTGCTCATGACCGCTGTGTGTGACAGATTGCATTACTAACTTGCATACGTTTCAGTACTTATTGGTGATTGTTACTGACTTGTATGGAAACATTTGCTACTGCTTGTTCCTTTATTAATTAATTGTATGTTAGGAACGTATGATAGACACTGTTGAAACTTGACAACTGCTGCTGAATGTTCCTTGATTACTTGGATTGCTCAGGACAGGTGTGAGTGACACATTGCATTACTTAGTTGCATATGTTTCAATACTTATTGGTGATTGTTACTGACTTGTATGGAAACATCTGATGCTGCTTGTTCCTTGATTTCTTAATTGTATGTTCGGAACGTATGATAGACACTGCTGAAACTGGACAACTACTGTTGCATGTTCCTTGATTACTTGGATTGCTCAGGACCGCTGTGAGTGACACATTGCATTACTTCCTTGCATATGTTTCGGTACTTATTGGTGATAGTTACTGACTTGTATTGAAACATCCTCTGCTGCTTGTTCCTTGATTACTTAATTGTAAGTCAGGAACGTATGACAGACACTGCTGAAACTGGACAACTGCTACTGCATGTTCCTTGATTACTTGGATTGCTCAGGACAGGTGTGAGTGACAGATTCCATTACTTACTTGCATACGTTTCAGTATTTATTGGTGATAGTTACTGACTT
This sequence comes from Centrapalus pauciflorus, assembly GCA_020465985.1. NCBI lineage: Eukaryota > Viridiplantae > Streptophyta > Magnoliopsida > Asterales > Asteraceae > Centrapalus > Centrapalus pauciflorus. The sequence goes on from JAANYP010004070.1 coordinate 12,523, forward strand.
GTATGGAAACATCTGCCGCTGCTTGTTCCTTGATTACTTAATTGTATGTTAGGAACGTATGATAGACACTGCTGAAACTGGAATACTGCTGTTGCATGTTCCTTGATTACTTGGATTGCTCAGGACCGCTGTGAGTGACAAATTGCATTACTAACTTGCATATGTTTCGGTACTTATTGGTGATTGTTACCGACTTGTATAGAAACATCTGCTGCTGCTTGTTCGTTGATTACTTAATTGTAAGTCAGGAACGTATGATAGACACTGCTGAGACTGGACAACTGCTGCTGCATGTTCCTTGATTACTTGCATTGCTCAGGACCACTGTGAGTGACAGAATGCATTACTTACTTGCATATGTTTCGGTACTTATTGGTGATTGTTACTTACTTGTATGGAAACATCGGCTGCTGCTTGTTCCTTGATTACTTAATTGTATGTTAGGAACGTATGATAGACATTGCTGAATCTGGACAACTGCTGTTGCATGTTCCTTGATTACTTGGATTGCTCAGGACCGCTGTGAGTGACAAATTGCATTACTAACTTGCATATGTTTCGGTACTTATTGGTGATAGTTACCGACCTGTATTGTAACATCTGCTGCAGCTTGTTCCTTGATTACTTAATTGTAAGTCAGGAACGTATGATAGACACTGCTGAAACTGGACAACTGCTGCTGCATGTTCCTTGATTACTTGCATTGCTCAGGACCACTGTGAGTGACAGAATGCATTACTTACTTGCATATGTTTCAGTACTTATTGGTGATTGTTACTGACTTGTATGGAAACATCGGCTGCTGCTTGTTCCTTGATTACTTAATTGTATGTTAGGAACGTATGATAGACACTGCTGAAACTTGACAACTGCTGCTGAAAGATCCTTGATTACTATGATTGCTTAGGACAGGTGTGAGTGACAGATTGCATTACTTACTTGCATATGTTTCAGTACTTATTGGTGATAGTTACCGACTTGTATTAAAACATCTGCTGCTGCTTGTTCCTTGATTACTTAATTGTAAGTCAGGAACGTATGATAGACACTGCTGAAACTGGACAACTGTTGTTGCATGTTCCTTGATTACTTGGATTGCTCAGGACCGCTGTGAGTGACAGAATGCATTACTTACTTGCATATGTTTCGGTACTTATTGGTGATTGTTACTGACTTGTATGGAAACATCTGCTGCTGCTTGTTCCTTGATTACTTAATTGTATGTTAGGAACGTATGATAGACACTGCTGAAACTTGAGAACTGCTGCTGAATGTTCCTTGATTGCTTAGATTGCTCAGGACAGGTGTGGGTGACAGATTCCATTACTTACTTGCATAAATTTCGGTACTTATTGGTGATTGTTACTGACTTGTATGGAAACATTTGCTACTGCTTGTTCCTTTATTAATTAATTGTATGTTAGGAACGTATGATAGACACTGCTGAAACTTGACAACTGCTGCTGAATGTTCCTTGATTACTTGGATTGCTCAGGACAGGTGTGAGTGACACATTGCATTACATAGTTGCATATGTTTCAATACTTATTGGTGATTGTTACTGACTTGTATGGAAACATCTGCTGCTGCTTGTTCCTTGATTTCTTAATTGTATGTTAGGAACGTATGATAGACACTGCTGAAACTGGACAACTGCTGTTGCATGTTCCTTGATTACTTGGATTGCTCAGGACCGCTGTGAGTGACACATTGCATTACTTCCTTGCATATGTTTCGGTACTTATTGGTGATAGTTACTGACTTGTATTGAAACATCCTCTGCTGCTTGTTCCCTGATTACTTAATTGTAAGTCAGGAACGTATGACAGACACTGCTGAAACTAGACAACTGCTGCTGCATGTTCCTTGATTACTTGGATTGCTCAGGACAGGTGTGAGTGACAGATTCCATTACTTACTTGCATACGTTTCAGTATTTATTGGTGATTGTTACTGACTTGTATGGAAACATCTGCTGCTGCTTGTTCCTTGATTACTTAATTGTATGTTAGGAACGTATGATAGACACTGCTGAAACTGGACAACTGCTGTTGCATGTTCCTTGATTACTTGGATTGCTCAGGACCGCTGTGAGTGACAAATTGCATTACTAACTTGCATATGTTTCGGTACTTATTGGTGATTGTTACCGACTTGTATTGAAACATCTGCTGCTGCTTGTTCGTTGATTACTTAATTGTAAGTCAGGAACGTATGATAGACACTGCTGAGACTGGACAACTGCTGCTGCATGTTCCTTGATTACTTGCATTGCTCAGGACCACTGTGAGTGACAGAATGCATTACTTACTTGCATATGTTTCGGTACTTATTGGTGATTTGTTTTACTTACTTGTATGGAAAACAATCGGCTGCTGCTTGTTCCTTTGATTACTTAATTAGTATTTTAGGAACGTATGATAGACATTGCTGAATCTGGACAACTGCTGTTGCAATGTTTCCTTGATTAACTTGGATTGCTCAGGATCGCTGTGAGTGACAAATTGCATTACTAACTTGCATATGTTTCGGTAACTTATTGGTGATAAGTATAACCCCGACTGTATTGGAAACATCTGCTGCAGCTTGTTCCTTGATTACTTTAATTGGTAAGTTCAGGAACTATGATTAGACACTGCTGAAAACTGGACATCTGGCTGCTGCCATGTTTCCTTTGATTACTTGCATTGCTCAGGACAACTGGTGAGTGACAGAATGCATTATCTTACTTGCATATGTTTCAGTACTTATTGGTGATGTTACTGACGTTGTATGGAAACATCGGCTGCTGCTTGTTCCTTGATTCTTTAATTGTAATGTTAGGAACGTATGATAGACACTGCTGAAACTTTGACACTGCTGCTTCGAGTTCCTTGATTACTATGATTGCTTAGGACAGGTGTGAGTGACAGATTGCATTACTTACTTGCATATGTTTCAGTACTTATTGGTGATAGTTACCGACTTGTATTAAAACATCTGCTGCTGCTTGTTCCTTGATTACTTAATTGTAAGTCAGGAACGTATGATAGACACTGCTGAAACTGGACAACTGTTGTTGCATGTTCCTTGATTACTTGGATTGCTCAGGACCGCTGTGAGTGACAGAATGCATTACTTACTTGCATATGTTTCGGTACTTATTGGTGATTGTTACTGACTTGTATGGAAACATCTGCTGCTGCTTGTTCCTTGATTACTTAGTTGTATGTTAGGAACGTATGATAGACACTGCTGAAACTTGACAACTGCTGCTGAATGTTCCTTGATTACTTAGATTGCTCAGGACAGGTGTGGGTGACAGATTCCATTACTTACTTGCATAAATTTCGGTACTTATTGGTGATTGTTACTGACTTGTATTGAAACATCTGCTGCTGCTTGTTCCTTGATTACTTAATTGTATGTTAGGAACGTATGATAGACACTGCTGAAACTGGAAAACTGCTGCTGCATGTTCCTTGATTACTTGGATTGCTCAGGACAGGTGTGAGTGACAGATTCCATTACTTACTTGCATGTGTTTCAGTACTTATTGGTGATTGTTACTGACTTGTATCGAAACATCGGCTGCTGGTTGTTCTTTTTACTTAATTCTATGTTAGGAACGTGTGATAGACACTGCTGAAACTGGACAACTGCTGTTGCATGTTCCTGGATTACTTGCATTGCTCATGACCGCTGTATGTGACAGATTGCATTACTAACTTGCATACGTTTCAGTACTTAATGGTGATTGTTACTGACTTGTATGGAAACATTTGCTACTGCTTGTTCCTTTATTAATTAATTGTATGTTAGGAACGTATGATAGACACTGCTGAAACTTGACAACTGCTGCTGAATGTTCCTTGATTACTTGGATTGCTAAGGACAGGTGTGAGTGACACATTGCATTACTTAGTTGCATATGTTTCAATACTTATTGGTGATTGTTACTGACTTGTATGGAAACATCTGCTGCTGCTTGTTCCTTGATTTCTTAATTGTATGTTTGGAACGTATGATAGACACTGCTGAAACTGGACAACTGCTGTTGCATGTTCCTTGATTACTTGGATTGCTCAGGACCGCTGTGAGTGACAAATTGCATTACTAACTGTCATATGTTTCGGTACTTATTGGTGATAGTTACCGACTTGCATTGAAACATCCTCTGCTGCTTGTTCCTTGATTACTTAATTGTAAGTCAGGAACGTATGATAGACACTGCTGAAACTGGACAACTGCTGCTGCATGTTCCTTGATTACTTGGATTGCTCAGGACAGGTGTGAGTGACAGATTCCATTACTTACTTGCATACGTTTCAGTATTTATTGGTGATTGTTACTGACTTGTATGGAAACATCTGCTGCTGCTTGTTCCTTGATTACTTAATTGTATGTTAGGAACGTATGATAGACACTGCTGAAACTGGACAACTGCTGTTGCATGTTCCTTGATTACTTGGATTGCTCAGGACCGCTGTGAGTGACAAATTGCATTACTAACTTGCATATGTTTTGGTACTTATTGGTGATAGTTACCGACCTGTATTGAAACATCTGCTGCAGCTTGTTCCTTGATTACTTAAATGTAAGTCAGGAACGTATGATAGACACTGCTGAAACTGGACAACTGCTGCTGCATGTTCCTTGATTACTTGCATTGCTCAGGACCACTGTGAGTGACAGAATGCATTACTTACTTGCATATGTTTCGGTACTTATTGGTGATTGTTACTGACTTGTATGGAAACATCGGCTGCTGCTTGTTCCTTGATTACTTAATTGTATGTTAGGAACGTATGATAGAAACTGCTGAAACTTGACAACTGCTGCTGAAAGTTCCTTGATTACTATGATTGCTCAGGACAGGTGTGAGTGACAGATTGCATTACTTACTTGCATATGTTTCAGTACTTATTGGTGATAGTTACCGACTTGTATTGAAACATCTGCTGCTGCTTGTTCCTTGATTACTTAATTGTAAGTCAGGAACGTATGATAGACACTGCTGAAACTGGACAACTGCTGTTGCATGTTCCTTGATTACTTGGATTGCTCAGGACCGTTGTGAGTGACAGAATGCATTACTTAATTGCATATGTTTCGGTACTTATTGGTGATTGTTACTGACTTGTATGGAAACATCTGCTGCTGCTTGTTCCTTGATTACTTAATTGTATGTGTAGGAACGTATGATAGACACTGCTGAAACTTGACAACTGCTGCTGAATGTTCCTTGATTACTTAGATTGCTCAGGACAGGTGTGAGTGACAGATTCCATTACTTACTTGCATAAATTTCGGTACTTATTGGTGATTGTTACTGACTTGTATGGAAACATCTGCTGCTGCTTGTTTCTTGATTACTTAATTGTATGTTAGGAACGTATGATAGACACTGCTGAAACAGGAAAACTGCTGTTGCATGTTCCTTGATTACTTGGATTGCTCAGGACCGCTGTGAGTGACAAATTGCATTACTAACTTGCATATGTTTCGGTACTTATTGGTGATTGTTACCGACTTGTATTGAAACATCTGCTGCTGCTTGTTCGTTGATTACTTAATTGTAAGTCAGGAACGTATGATAGACACTGCTGAGACTGGACAACTGCTGCTGCATGTTCCTTGATTACTTGCATTGCTCAGGACCACTGTGAGTGACAGAATGCATTACTTACTTGCATATGTTTCGGTACTTATTGGTGATTGTTACTTACTTGTATGGAAACATCGGCTACTGCTTGTTCCTTGATTACTTAATTGTATGTTAGGAACGTATGATAGACATTGCTGAATCTGGACAACTGCTGTTGCATGTTCCTTGATTACTTGGATTGCTCAGGACCGCTGTGAGTGACAAATTGCATTACTAACTTGCATATGTTTCGGTACTTATTGGTGATAGTTACCGACCTGTATTGAAACATCTGCTGCAGCTTGTTCCTTGATTACTTAATTGTAAGTCAGGAACGTATGATAGACACTGCTGAAACTGGACAACTGCTGCTGCATGTTCCTTGATTACTTGCATTGCTCAGGACCGCTGTGACTGACAGATTGCATTACTCACTTGCATATGTTTCCGTACTTATTGGTGATTGTTACTGACTTTGTATGGAAACATCTGATGCTGCTTGTTCCTTGATTACTTAATTGTGTGTTAGGAACGTATGATAGACACTGCTGAAACTGGACAACTGCTGTTGCATGTTCCTTGATTACTTGTATTGCTCAGGACCACTATGTGTGAGAAGTTGCATTACTAACTTGCATATGTTTCAGTACTTATTGGTGATAGTTAACGACTTGTATTGAAACATCTGTTGCTGCTTGTTCCTTGATTACTTAATTGCAAGTCAGGAACGTATGATACACACTGCTGAAACTGGACAACTGCTGCTGCATGTTCCTTGATTACCTGCATTGCTCATGACCACTGTGAGTGACAGAATGCATTACTTACTTGCATATGTTTCGGTATTTATTGGTGATTGTTACTGACTTGTATGGAAACATCGGCTGCTGCTTGTTCCTTGATTACTTAATTGTATGTTAGGAACGTATGATAGACATTGCTGAAACTGGACAACTGCTGTTGCATGTTCCTTGATTACTTGGATTGCTCAGGACAGGTGTGAGTGACAGATTCCATTACTTACTTGCATAAATTTCGGTACTTATTGGTGATTGTTACTGACTTGTATGGAAACATCTGCTGCTGCTTGTTTCTTGATTACTTAATTGTATGTTAGGAACGTATGATAGACACTGCTGAAACAGGAAAACTGCTGTTGCATGTTCCTTGATTACTTGGATTGCTCAGGACCGCTGTGAGTGACAAATTGCATTACTAACTTGCATATGTTTCGGTACTTATTGGTGATTGTTACCGACTTGTATTGAAACATCTGCTGCTGCTTGTTCGTTGATTACTTAATTGTAAGTCAGGAACGTATGATAGACACTGCTGAGACTGGACAACTGCTGCTACATGTTCCTTGATTACTTGCATTGCTCAGGACCACTGTGAGTGACAGAATGCATTACTTACTTGCATATGTTTCGGTACTTATTGGTGATTGTTACTTACTTGTATGGAAACATCGGCTACTGCTTGTTCCTTGATTACTTAATTGTATGTTAGGAACGTATGATAGACATTGCTGAATCTGGACAACTGCTGTTGCATGTTCCTTGATTACTTCGATTGCTCAGGACCGCTGTGAGTGACAAATTGCATTACTAACTTGCATATGTTTCGGTACTTATTGGTGATAGTTACCAACCTGTATTGAAACATCTGCTGTAGCTTGTTCCTTGATTACTTAATTGTAAGTCAGGAACGTATGATAGACACTGCTGAAACTGGACAACTGCTGCTGCATGTTCCTTGATTACTTGCATTGCTCAGGACCGCTGTGACTGACAGATTGCATTACTCACTTGCATATGTTTCCGTACTTATTGGTGATTGTTACTGACTTTGTATGGAAACATCTGATGCTGCTTGTTCCTTGATTACTTAATTGTGTGTTAGGAACGTATGATAGACACTGCTGAAACTGGACAACTGCTGTTGCATGTTCCTTGATTACTTGTATTGCTCAGGACCACTATGAGTGAGAAGTTGCATTACTAACTTGCATATGTTTCAGTACTTATTGGTGATAGTTAACGACTTGTATTGAAACATCTGTTGCTGCTTGTTCCTTGATTACTTAATTGCAAGTCAGGAACGTATGATACACACTGCTGAAACTGGACAACTGCTGCTGCATGTTCCTTGATTACCTGCATTGCTCATGACCACTGTGAGTGACAGAATGCATTACTTACTTGCATATGTTTCGGTATTTGTTGGTGATTGTTACTGACTTGTATGGAAACATCGGCTGCTGCTTGTTCCTTGATTACTTAATTGTATGTTAGGAACGTATGATAGACATTGCTGAAACTGGACAACTGCTGTTGCATGTTCCTTGATTACTTGGATTGCTCAGGACCGCTGTGAGTGACAAATTGCATTACTAACTTGCATATGTTTCGGTACTTATTGGTGATAGTTACCGACCTGTATTGAAACATCTGCTGCTGCTTGTTCCTTGATTACTTAATTGTAAGTCAGGAACGTATGATAGACACTGCTGAAACTGGACAACTTCTGCTGCATGTTCCTTGATTACTTGCATTGCTCAGGACCACTGTGAGTGACAGAATGCATTACTTACTTGCATATGTTTCGGTACTTATTGGTGATTGTTACTGACTTGTATGGAAACATGGACTGCTGCTTGTTCCTTTATTACTTAATTGTATGTTAGGAACGTATGATAGACACTGCTGAAACTTGACAACTGCTGCTGAAAGTTCCTTGATTACTATGATTGCTCAGGACAGGTGTGAGTGACAGATTGCATTACTTACTTGCATATGTTACAGTACTTATTGGTGATTGTTACTGACTTGTATGGAAACATCTACTGCTGCTTGTTCCTTGATTACTTAATTGTATGTTAGGAACGTATGATAGACACTGCTGAAACTGGACAACTGCTGTTGCATGTTCCTTGATTACTTGCATTGCTTAGGACCGCTGTGACTGACAGATTGCATTACTCACTTGCATATGTGATGGAGGATCATCAAACCATTCCAAAGATGTCATGGAAATACGTGAAGGCCCAATGACAAGAGGACGAGCAAAGA
>JAANYP010004070.1:21437-53176 GCA_020465985.1 Centrapalus pauciflorus
AATAAGTATATATTTCAGCATCAGTCTTTGGATAATAAAGTAAATTTTATCAAATTTTTAGTAAATAGCTGATAATGTGAATCTGAAATAATTAATTATATTAAGTTATAATTAATTATGATAAGTTGCCCAAAAATTTAGTTGAAATTAAGTTAATAATTAAAATTCAGCTAAATGACAATTTAATGACTGAAAATAGCGAAACTGACTAAAATGAGTTAAAATTTACTAAAAGACAATTGTTGCAGATCTAGAACTTCTGTGCTAATATTTGTATCTGAAATGCAAATCGGAGTATTGGGAATAAAAGTTGGACAATTCCGGAAAATTCAGTAGAATATCTGATTTTTCCTATTCCCTATAAATAGGAGCTACACTCCTCACTTTTTGAAGTTTGGAAAATTGCTTCTCCTTCTCTCTCTCTACACTCTCCTCCTTCTCTCTAGCTTTTCTTCAAATCGAACCGTCGGATTCTCGTGTTTTATACGCCATTGAATAGAGATCGTCGAGTTCTTCGCGAATCTACCATTTCGTGTTTGATTTCGTCCGAATTTGAGGTAAGATCGACCGTTTTTCTGACTTTTGGCTCGGTTTTGAAGAGCATTTTCGAATCTGTTCATTTTTCCTTCATTTGAAGCTGATTTGCCCTCGTTTAGGACCTGTTCTTGCTTCGAAATCATCCACAGTCGAAGGTTTTAGCTTGGACGAAGGTTAGTGATTATTTTTCCCTCATTTTTGTTCAAGTTTCGTAGTTAAAACCTGGAAAACTATTGAACTCGTAAGAACAGACTCGAGACCTTCTTATTTAGACTCAAATGGTGATTGAATTCGAATCTAATCCCTAGATTCGAAGGGATGATGATTCGAATCTAATCTCCTTAGAGTTTATTATGTGTGTCTCGAATCTAATGTGTGTCTCGAATCTAATGTGTGTCTCGAATTTGAGTGTATGTCTCGAATCTGTTTGTTGCCTTCGAATCTATGAGTATTTCGAATCTATAGATTCGAATTATACTCTATTCGAATCTATCTCCTTTAAATTCGAATCTGATCCTATTCCAAGTCTAAGATTAATTTCCAAAATCAGATTAAATTATTAATCATCCTAAGGAAATTGAAAGTATTGTTTGATTATGCTAAAACTCTCAAGTTCAAGATGCATACCTATTATATACACAAATTAATTAATTGACTCTGTGTAAACCCTTAGAAATTGTATATCATGTTTCACCGTGCTAGTATTACGATTGGCTCTGTTCCAAGGCCACACATCTATAAGTAGATGAATCGTATTAATCTGATAAGAATAGACTCACCCTGGGACGATAGGAACTACCTCAGACTCGACAGCTAGAATTGACAATGACTTGAATATATAACTAGGGTTATATAGATTATGACTCAGACTTGAAACTGAAATGCAGGCAGGAACCCACCGATTTGACAGAATAAATTGATCAGATTAACTCGTTAAGCATTATCTGACTTCGGACCACAGTGAGTGACAGATTTCATTAATTACTTACATATATTTTGATACTTATTGGTGAATGTACTGACTGTATGGAAACTACTGATTGATTGCTGCATTTTTCTTTAATACTATATTGTATCATAGAAACGTATGTTGCCATTACTGAACTAGACATTTGAAATGCCTTGATTGCATGTTCACTTTTACATTTTATGTAAATACGCATCATGCTTACTGCTTACTTGACTGTTTATATACTTGCCGTTGCATATTGCATCATCCGATCGGACCGAATGTGAGATCTCCATTCACAGGAGGGAATTCTGCAGATTCCTTTCCTATCTGACTTGTTTCCATACACTTCCCGTAGGGCTTCGGCCTTACATATGGGAATACTGACCGGGTTGTCTCCCAACCTAATTGCCGTCTCTGACGTGTTGACCGACAGGATCTGATAGTATGTTATATGTGTGTGGTATTTAGTGGAACTCTGTTAACTCACTAAGCTTTGTTAGCTTACTCTGTCATGACAACTCCTTTTCAGGAAAAGCTGATAAAGGCAAGATCATAGCAGGTAGTTCATCCCAGGCTAAGTGAATCTGGATTTTGATGAATAGCAGACCTTGGACTTTTGATGATGCCTATTCTGTAAAGACGATGCGGTCTCGGGTAGCTTGTTCAGTCTTCCGCACTCTGATTGAAGATTTAGAAGCTAGTTAGACCACCATTTGATCTTTAAATTATTGTTGTAATTAAGTATTTTTGCTGATGGGCCTGTGGTATCAAACAATTAATATTATTATGAAATGAAATATTTTGTCGTGTACTGTTTGTGGAAAATTGGATGTTACAAGTTGGTATCAGAGCAGCAGTTTAATCATCGGATTGGCCACCCGATACTTAAACTACTGGTATGATATGGACTATGTGACTCTGAATTCCCGAACAAGTCACCGAGGCCTAGGGTAACCTAATTAGTAAAGGACTACCCACACAACTTGACCTAAGATAGGCAATTGATGACTGATAGGATTGGGAAGGGATTGACTGCTTAATTGACCTTGACTTGACTTTGTATCTGTCTGATTGACTGACTGCCTTCATATCTATGAATTTAGATATGATTATCTGATGTAGGAATTATGACTTGAATTGTGCTTATTGAATCAGGAAATAATAACTATTTCCTTTATATTTTTCAGCCAATGGCTGATAAGAATCCGACTGTTGCCGGTTCCTCAAGGGTTGATAAAGCTGCTGATGCTGCAGCTGATCAACACAAAGAATCTGTTCACGTAGAAGACATAGGCACTGACCCTGAGAATACTGCTAATGACTCAAGCAGTACCGCCACCCCTGTGCCTCCCCAGCAGGCTCAATTGATTGACCTCGTTCATAAGTTGAATGAGGATAACCGTAGGCAGATGCAGCTTATGATGGATAGGAACCGACTGCAGACTGATATGGCAGTTGAAGACCGATTTAAGGAGATTAAGGACTTGCTGACCAAGGGTAAAGCAGTGATGCAGACTGACGAAGCAAACCAGCGCGAAATGGAATTTAAGCGCCGTGAGGAAGAACTTAGGTTGCGAGAATTTAAGTTACAGGAATTAGAACTGAAGCATAGGGAAGAAATGTTAGCAAAGCCAAAGAAAGACAGGAAGAGGAAGCATAGACATGTGTCCTCTGATGAAAGTGAGACTGACTCTTCTGACCATCACGTTAAGGTAGGACGTGAGTGTACGTTTGTTGATTTCAAAAAGTGTGGAGCTCGTACATTTGCGGGGTCATCTGATCCTGTTAAGGCTATGGACTGGGTCGCGAATGTGGAGAAAGCGTTCAAACTCTCCAAGTGTAATGAGGAAGACAAGGTGACGTTTGCAACAGGAATGTTGGAAGATGGAGCTGGCCGTTGGTGGAAGTCGATTACGAATCCCATGTCTGAAGCAATGGAGAAATCCATTACTTGGGAACAATTTAAGATTCATTTGAAGGAGAAATACTGCCCCCAGGATGTTAAGCGCCAGATGGAGAAAACCCTGCTATCGTTTCAGCAAGGTACAAAGTCCGTAACAGATTATGAGCTGGAATTTACCAGGCTCTCGCTATTATCTGATCACCCTGTTGATACCGACGAAAGGAGAAGGGATTTGTTTGTGGATGGTCTGGATCGAGAAATCCGGAAGTTTGTGAAGTCCGGCAGACCGAAAAGTTATATTGAGGCAGTGGAAATTGCTAGGGTAGGTGAGCTTGAAATCTATCCTGAGCGCGCATGTCCTTTCATTGCCAAATCTAATAAGAAGGAGAAATCTGAGAAAGCTGAAAGGAAGTATGAAAGTTCGAAGAAGGGAGATAAGCAGTCTTCCAAGAAAGCAAAGTCATATGCTGTGACCTCGGCGCCAAAGCCTGCTTGTCCTCGCTGCAAGCAGATTCATGAAGGAAAGTGCGATCCTGCATTCGTTAAGTGCTATTGCTGTAGGCAGAATGGTCACGACCGATCGGAATGTCCCAAGCGCAGTGAAGCTTGCCGAAATTGCATTACGTTGGGGCACCATGCTAAAGACTGTACCCGACCCCGATTTGTTCCACCGCCTGCATCTTCACCGCAACAATCAGTCAAAGGTTCCTCTGCTCCGAGGAATCAACCGAGAGCTTTCCAGATGACAGCCGAAGAGGCGAAAGAGACTGCTGACGTCGTCACGGGTACATTTCTTGTTAATGATATGCCTGCCCTAATCTTATTTGACTCTGGATCTAATCTATCGTATGTGTCCGAAAAGTTTGCTAGACAGTTTGATTTTGCCCCTGAAATGTTGCCTGTGCCCTTAGACATAGAAACTGCTAGCTCGAAATTTGTGACTGTGAATAAAGTCTTTCGTTCCTGTAAGCTAGTGATTGATGACTTCTCCTCGGACGTTGACCTGATACCGATGTGGATTAGGGAGTTCGATGTTATTATAGGAATGGACTGGCTAATGATGAGAAATGCTGAAATCCTTTGTGCAAAAAGGATAATTAGAATTAGAACCCCCGAAGGAAATGAACGTTATGTTTATGGCGATAGAAAGACTCGAGATTTAGGTCTCATCTCTGTACTGAAAGCCCGAAAGTGCCTAACCAAAGGTTGTTCCGCCTATTTAGCATATGCCATAGATGCTAGAGAAGTTAAAAAGACCATGTCTGATGTACCCATAGTTCAAGAATTCCCTGATGTATTCCCGGATGACATCTCTGGTTTGCCACCGGATCGTCAAATCGAATTCCATATTGACCTTGTACCGGGTGCTGCTCCTATCGCGAAAGCTCCTTATCGTCTTGCTCCGAATGAAATGAAGGAGATGATGAGTCAGTTGCAGGAACTATTGGAAAAAGGATTTATTCGTCCGAGTACTTCTCCTTGGGGTGCTCCGGTTCTTTTCGTTAAGAAGAAGGATGGTACCTTCCGCATGTGTATCGATTATCGGGAGTTAAATAAAGTAACTATTAAGAACCGATACCCTCTGCCAAGAATTGACGATTTGTTTGATCAACTCCAAGGGGCTAGTTACTTCTCGAAGATCGATCTCCGATCTGGTTACCATCAACTCAAAGTATTTGAGTCTGACGTACCGAAGACTGCATTTCGTACTCGTTACGGTCATTTTGAGTTTCTTGTAATGCCGTTCGGTCTCACAAATGCCCCGGCAGCATTTATGGACCTCATGAATAGGGTATGTAGGCCAATGCTGGATAAATCAGTGATAGTCTTCATTGATGACATCTTGATTTACTCCAAGTCTGAATCTGATCATGCGATGCAATTGCGAGAATTGTTAGAATTGTTACGAAAGGAGCGACTCTACGCAAAATTCTCCAAATGTGAATTCTGGTTACGCCAGGTACAATTTTTAGGACATATTATCTCGGGTGAGGGGATAGCCGTAGATCCATCAAAGATTGATGCGGTTCAGAAGTGGGAAGCGCCGAAAAACGTATCTGAAGTCCGGAGTTTCTTGGGTCTAGCGGGTTATTACAGAAGATTTATCCGTGATTTCTCCAAGATTGCGGTGCCTTTAACCAGCCTGACGAAGAAAGAAGTCAAGTTTGAATGGAATGAACCTCAAGATCGAGCCTTTGAGACTCTGAAACGTAAGCTAGTAGAAGCGCCGATTTTGGCCTTACCTGAGGGTAATGATGATTTTGTAGTCTATAGTGATGCATCTAAGATGGGATTAGGCTGTGTACTGATGCAAAGGGATAAAGTAATTGCCTACGCATCAAGGCAGCTAAAGGCGCATGAAAAGAATTACCCGACGCATGACTTGGAGCTCGCAGCCGTAACCTTTGCATTGAAGATTTGGCGACATTATCTGTATGGGACCAGGTGTAAATTATATACGGATCACAAAAGTCTGAAGTATATATTTGACCAAAAAGAGTTGAATATGCGACAAAGGCGATCTATGGAATTGATAAAAGACTATGACTGTGAGATCCTTTACCATCCTGGTAAAGCAAACATTGTAGCAGATGCCCTAAGCCGCAAAACCGGACAAGACCATTATTCCCGATGTTATGCCTTGACTCCTGTTGTATTGGAGTCTGCTTTGTCGGAATCGATTATTGCCGCTCAAACCGAAGCCATTCGGGATGAGAACTTGAAATCTGAACGCATGATTACTTATGTGACCCAGCTGACTCTTGATAATCGTGGTCTTAGACGGTTTTTGGATAGAATATGGGTTCCCAGTCTAGGAGGTATTCGAGATCGAACTCTGTCGGAAGCTCATATGTCGAAATTCTCGATACACCCTGGTTCTACCAAAATGTATCAAGATTTGAGGACGGAATATTGGTGGCCTGGAATGAAGAAGGACGTGGGGCGATATGTAGAAAATTGTATGACTTGCTTACAAGTTAAATCTGAACATCAAAAGCCGTATGGGGAACTGCAACCATTGCCAATTCCGGAATGGAAGTGGGACCACATAACCATGGACTTTGTGACGAAGCTGCCAAGGACAAAGCGGAATCATGACTCTATATGGGTAATAGTGGATCGACTTACTAAGTCAGCCCATTTCCTACCCATACGTGAAGATGAACGCCTCGAAAAGTTAGCTGAATTGTACGTAAAAGAAATTGTGACTAGACATGGTGTGCCATTGTCTATAGTATCTGACCGTGACAGCAGATTTACTTCACGTTTTTGGAAGGCTTTTCAGACTGGACTAGGAACTGAACTCAAGATGAGCACCGCTTATCATCCAGAAACTGACGGGCAAAGTGAGAGGACAATTTTGACCCTAGAAGATATGCTACGTGCCTGTGTAATTGATCTCGGTGGAAGTTGGGATACTCACCTGCCGTTTGTGGAGTTTGCTTATAACAATAGTTATCATTCGACTATTGGTATGCCTCCCTATCAGCTTTTGTACGGACGTCGATGCAGAACTCCAACCTGTTGGAGGGAAACAGGTGAACGCCCGATCTCTGGACCAGCAATTCTGCAAGAAGCCCATGATCAGCTACAATTGATTCGGCAGCGGATACAGACTTCTCAAGACAGACAAAAGAAGTATCATGATAGAAGACGTAAGCCGATTGCGTTTGAAGTTGGAGATAAAGTGTTGCTGAAAGTTTCGCCAAGAAAAGGAATAGTAAGGTTCGGCAAACGGGGGAAGTTGAGCCCTCGATTTGTAGGTCCTTTTGAAATTCTCGAGCGTATAGGATTGCAAGCCTACAGACTAAAGCTGCCTGCCGAAATGATTGGGATTCATGATGTATTTCATGTGAGTAACCTTCGAAAGTGTCTAGCTGACGCTGAAGCCGTGATTCCTTGGAAAGACGTGCAATTAGATGAGCAGTTGCGGTATGAAGAAGAGCCTGAGCGTATACTCGACCATAAAGTTTCGAAATTGCGTAGTAAGGAAATCCCAATGGTGTTAGTTCAATGGAAATATCACAAGGGATCTGCGCAAACTTGGGAACGAGAAGACGAGATTAGACAAAAGTATCCGAAGTTATTTCTGCCTTAGTTAATTCCGAGGACGGAATTAATTTAACGGGGGAAGATTGTAACAGCCCGAAATTTAATAAGTATATATTTCAGCATCAGTCTTTGGATAATAAAGTAAATTTTATCAAATTTTTAGTAAATAGCTGATAATGTGAATCTGAAATAATTAATTATATTAAGTTATAATTAATTATGATACGTTGCCCAAAAATTTAGTTGAAATTAAGTTAATAATTAAAATTCAGCTAAATGACAATTTAATGACTGAAAATAGCGAAACTGACTAAAATGAGTTTAAATTGACTAAAAGACAATTGTTGCAGATCTAGAACTTCTGTGCTAATATTTGTATCTGAAATGCAAATCGGAGTATTGGGAATAAAAGTTGGACAATTCCGGAAAATTCAGTAGAATATCTGATTTTCCCTATTTCCCTATAAATAGGAGCTACACTCCTCACTTTTTAAAGTTTGGAAAAAATTGCTTCTCCTTCTCTCTCTACACTCTCCTCCTTCTCTCTAGCTTTTCTTCAAATCGAACCGTCGGATTCTCGTGTTTTATACGCCATTGAATAGAGATCGTCGAGTTCTTCGCGAATCTACCATTTCGTGTTTGATTTCGTCCGAATTTGAGGTAAGATCGACCGTTTTTCTGACTTTTGGCTCGGTTTTGAAGAGCATTTTCGAATCTGTTCATTTTTCCTTCATTTGAAGCTGATTTGCCCTCGTTTAGGACCTGTTCTTGCTTGGAAATCATCCACAGTCGAAGGTTTTAGCTTGGACGAAGGTTAGTGATTATTTTTCCCTCATTTTTGTTCAAGTTTCGTAGTTAAAACCTGGAAAACTATTGAACTCGTAAGAACAGACTCGAGACCTTCTTATTTAGACTCAAATGGTGATTGAATTCGAATCTAATCCCTAGATTCGAAGGGATGGTGATTCGAATCTAATCTCCTTAGAGTTTATTATGTGTGTCTCGAATCTAATGTGTGTCTCGAATCTAATGTGTGTCTCGAATCTGAGTGTATGTCTCGAATCTGTTTGTTGCCTTCGAATCTATGAGTATTTCGAATCTATAGATTCGAATTATACTCTATTCGAATCTATCTCCTTTAAATTCGAATCTGATCCTATTCCAAGTCTAAGATTAATTTCCAAAATCAGATTAAATTATTAATCATCCTAAGGAAATTGAAAGTATTGTTTGATTATGCTAAAACTCTCAAGTTCAAGATGCATACCTATTATATACACAAATTAATTAATTAATTGACTCTATGTAAACCCTTAGAAATTGTATATCATGTTTCACCGTGCTAGTATTACGATTGGCTCTGTTCCAAGGCCACACATCTATAAGTAGATGAATCGTATTAATCTGATAAGAATAGACTCACCCAGGGACGATAGGAACTACCTCAGACTCGACAGCTAGAATTGACAATGACTTGAATATATAACTAGGGTTATATAGATTATGACTCAGACTTGAAACTGAAATGCAGGCAGGAACCCACCGATTTGACAGAATAAATTGATCAGCTTAACTCGTTAAGCATTATCTGACTTCGGACCACAGTGAGTGACAGATTTCATTAATTACTTACATATATTTTGATACTTATTGGTGAATGTACTGACTGTATGGAAACTACTGATTGATTGCTGCATGTTTCTTTAATACTATATTGTATCATAGAAACGTATGTTGCCATCACTGAACTAGACATTTGAAATGCCTTGATTGCATGTTCACTTTTACATTTTATGTAAATACGCATCATGCTTACTGCTTACTTGACTGTTTATATACCTGCCATTGCATATTGCATCATCCGACCGGACCGAATGTGAGATCTCCATTCACAGGAGGGAATTCTGCAGATTCCTTTCCTATCTGACTTGTTTCCATACACTTCCCGTAGGGCTTCGGCCTTACATATGGGAATACTGACCGGGTTGTCTCCCAACCTAATTGCCGTCTCTGACGTGTTGACCGACAGGATCTGATAGTATGTTATATGTGTGTGGTATTTAGTGGAACTCTGTTAACTCACTAAGCTTTGTTAGCTTACTCTGTCATGACAACTCCTTTTCAGGAAAAGCTGATAAAGGCAAGATCATAGCAGGTAGTTCATCCCAGGCTAAGTGAATCTGGATTTTGATGAATAGCAGACCTTGGACTTTTGATGATGCCTATTCTGTAAAGACGATGCGGTCTCGGGTAGCTTGTTCAGTCTTCCGCACTCTGATTGAAGATTTAGAAGCTAGTTAGACCACCATTTGATCTTTAAATTTTTGTTGTAATTAAGTATTTTTGCTGATGGGCCTGTGGTATCAAACAATTAATATTATTATGAAATGAAATATTTTGTCGTGTACTGTTTGTGGAAAATTGGATGTTACAATCAATCACTAGCTTACAGGAACGAAAGATTCTACTTATAGTCACAAAACTCGAGCTCACAGTTTCTATATCTAACGGTACAGGTAGCATTATTGGGGCAAAATCAAACAGTTTAGCAAACTTTTCAGACACATATGACAGATTAGAGCAGGCATAGAGTTAACAAGAAATGTACCCATGACGACATCAGCAGTCTTTTTTGCCTCATCGGCTGTCATCTGGAAAGATCTTGGTTGATTCCTTTGAGCAGAAGCACCCTTGAATGATTGCCGGGGTGAAAATGCAGGCGGAGGAACAAATCGGGGCCGAGTACAGTCTTTAGCATGGTGCCCCAACGTGATGCAGTTACGGCAAGCCTCATTGCGCTTGGGACATTCCGACCTGTCATGACCTTTCTGCCTACAACAGTAGCACCTCACGAACTCAGGATCACATTTTCCTTCATGAATCTGCTTGCAGCGAGGACAAGCAGACCTTGGCGTAGCGGTCACAGCATAAGATTTAGCCTTTTTAAAAGGCTGCTTATCTCCCTGCCTTAAACTTTCACTCTCCTTTTCCGATTTCTCAGATTTTTCTTTCTTGCTAGTCTTGGCAATAAAAAGAGTCGCTCGCTCCGGATAGATTTCAAGTTCCCCTACCTTAGCAACTTCAACTACTTCCATATCACTTCTCGGTCTGCCAGAATTCACAAAAAGATCCCTTCGTCGTCCCTCAGAGGGCTCATGCCTAAGTTTCCTTTTTCGATCCTTCTTGGGCTTTGCTAACATTTCTTCCCTATACTTCAATTCTAACTCCCGTAACTTAAGTTCTCGCAACCTAAGTTCTTCTTCACGGCGCTTAAAGTCAATTTCACGCTGGATTTCTTCGTCAGTTTGCACAACCGCTTTACCCTTAGTCAGCAAGTCCTTAATTTCCTTAAATCGGTCCTCAACCGACATATCAGTCTGCAGTCGATTCCTATCCATCATAAGCTGTATTTGCCTTCGATTATCCTCATTCAGCTTGTGAATGAGATCAATTAATTGAGCCTGCTGGGGAGGCACAAGCGTGGCAGTACTGCTTGAGTCATTAGCAGTATTTTCAGGGTCAGTGCCTAAATCCTCTACATGAACAGATTCTTTGTGTTGATCAGCTGCAGCATCAGCAGCTTTACGAACAGTCGAGGTACCAGCAACATTTGGATTCTTATCAGCCATTGGCTGAAAATATAAAGGTAATAACTATTATTTCCTAATTCAAATAAGCACGATTCGAGTCAAAATTCCTATGTCAGATAATCACATCTAAATTTCATAGATATGAAGGCAGTCAGTCAGGCTGGCACAGAGTCAAGTCAAAGTCAAGTCAGTATCAAGCAGTCAATCCCTCCCCCATCCTATCAGTCATCATTTGCCTATCTTAGGTCAAGTTGTGTGGGTAGTCCTTTACTAATTAAGTTACCCTAGGCCTCGGTGACTTGTTCGGGAATTCAGAGTCACATAGTCCATACCATACCAGTAGTTTAAGTATCGGGTGGCCAATCCGATGATTAAACTGCTGCTCTGATACCAACTTTGTAACATCCAAGTTACCACAAACAGTACACGTCATAATATTTCATTTCATTCAATAATAAATATTACTAATTGTTTGATACCACAGGTCCATCTGCCTGATTACTTAATTACAACAATATATTAAAGATCAAATGGTGGTCTAAACTAGCTTCTAAATCTTCAATCAGAGTGCGGAAGACTGAACAAGCTACCCGAGACCGCATCATCTTTTCAAAAATAGGCGTCAGCAAAAGTCCAAAAGTCTGCTATTCATCAAATGTCCAGAATCACTTAGCTTGGGACGAACTACCTGCTATGGTCTTGCCTTTATCAACTTTTCCTGTAAAAGAGTTGTCATGACAGAGTAAGCTAACATTGCTTAGTGAGTTAACAGAGTTCCATTAGTTACCACACATATATAACATACTATCAGCTCCTGCCGGCAAGTCACTACGTCCTGAGACAGCAAAAAGGTTGGGAGACAACCCAGTTTGTTTTCCCCTATGTAAGGCCGAAGCCCTACGGGAAGTGTATGGAAACAAGTCATATAGGAAAGGAATCTGCAGAATTCCCTCCTGTGAATGGAGATCTCACATTCGGTCCTATCGAATAATGCAGTATGCAGCGACAAGTATATAAACAGTCAAGTAAGCAGTAAGCATGATAAGTGTTTACATAAAATGTAAAAGTGAACATGCAATCAAGGTAATTCAAGTGTCTAGCTTCAGTAATGTCAAAAATACGTTTCTATGATACAATAAAGTATTAAAGAAACATGCAGCAACAAACGGAAGTTTCCATACAGTCGATGACATTCACCAATAAGTATCGAAACATATGCAAGTAATTAATGAAATCTGTCACTCACAGTAGTCCGTAGTCAGATAACGCTTAACGAATTAAGCGGTTCAGTTTATTCTGTCAAATCGACGGGTTCCTGCATTTCAGTTTCAAGTCTGGCATATTAATGTCAAGTCTGTGACATAATCTATATAACCCTAGTTACATATTCAGGTTATTGTCAATTCTGGCTGTCGAGTCTGAGGTAGTTCCTATCGTCCCAAGGTGAGTCTATTCTTATCAGATTAATACGATTCATCTAATTACATATGTGTGGCCTTGAAATAAAGCCAATCATATTACTAGCTAGGTGCATCATGACATACGATTTCTAAGAGTTCATTCAGTGTCTGTTAATTCATTTGTGCATAAAATAGATGTAGAATTTGTGAGTTTTATCATAATCATATTATACTTTTAATTACAATAGGTTGATTAATCACTTAATCTGATTTTAGGAATTTAACTTTGGCTTGGAACAAAATCAAACTTTGAATTAAAAGGAATAGATTCGAGAAATGATAAATTCGAATCTATTTGAGCTAGATTCGAATGGCATAGATTAGATTCGAAAGGCATAGGTTAGAAACAAGGACTTAGACTCGAAACACATACATAGATTTGAACATTCACCTAGATTCGAAGCCTTCCTAGACTCGAACCCATACCAGAATCGAAGGCAACACACTAGACTCGAAGGACATCATCAGATTCGAAGGACATTAATAGATTCGAAGCAACCTTCGAGTCTAGGGGGGGCAGATTCGGAATCAGTATATATTCGAATCTGTTCTACATGTTCAACGATTTTCCAGGTTTTAGCTACTAAACATGAACATAAATGAGGGAAAAATAGTTACTAACCTTCGTCCAAGCTATATCCTTCGACTATAGATGATTTCCAAGCAGAAGCAAGTCCTAAACGAGAGCAAATCAGCTTCGAAAGAATAGAATTTGAGCAAACTCGAGTTTGCTCTTTCAAAACCGAACCAAAAGACAGAAAAGGGGGTCGATCTTACCTCAAATCGGGACCAAAACAAACATGCAATGACAGAATATTGTAGAGCTTGACGATGTCTATCCGTTGACGTATAAATCACGAGAATCCGACGGTTCGTTTAGGGGAAATTCTAGAGAGAAGGTGAGGGTGTAGAGAGAGAAGGAGAGAGGGTTTCAATTTGCTAAACCATGAAAATGAGGAGGGAAGGCTCTATTTATAGGAAAATAGGGAAAAATCAGATTTTCTACTGAATTTCCGGAATCGACCAACTTTTATTCCCATCAAACTGATTTGCATTTCAGATGCAAATAATAGCAAAGGAGTTTTAGATTTGCTATAATTGACTTTTAGTCATATTTTTATTCATTTTAGTCCGTTTCGTCATTTTCAGTCTTTAATTTGTCATTTAGCTGAGTTTTAATTATCAACTTTATTTCAGCTAATTTTGGGGCAACTTTCCATAATTAATTATAACTTAATATAATTAACTATTTAAGATTCATGTTTTCGGTTAATTACTAATATTTGGATAAAATTGCTTAATTATCCATAGTCTGATGTTGTAATTTATATTTAATAAATTACGGGCTGTTACAATCTTCCCCCGTTAAATTGATTCCGTCCTCGGAATCGACTAAGACAGGAATAAATTCGGATACTTTTGCCAAATCTCGTCTTCTCGTTCCCAAGTTTGCGCAGATCCCTTATGGTATTTCCATTGAACTAACACCATTGGAATTTCCTTGTTGCGCAATTTCGAAACCTTATGATCGATTATACGCTCAGACTCTTCTTCGTATCGCAACTGCTCGTCAATTTGCACGTCTTTCCATGGAATCGCAGCTTCAGCATCAACTAAACACTTTCGCAGATTACTCACGTGAAATACATCATGAATCCCAGACATTTCGGCAGGCAACTTTAGTTTGTAGGCTTGCAATCCTACACGCTCGAGAATTTCGAAAGGACCAACAAATCGAGGACTCAACTTCCCCCGTTTGCCGAACCTTACTATTCCTTTTCTTGGCGAGACCTTCAACAACACTTTATCTCCAACTTCAAACGCAATTGGTTTCCGTCTTCTATCATGATACTTCTTTTGTCTGTCTTGAGAGGTCTGAATCCGCTGTCGAATCAACTGTAGTTCCCCATACGGCTTCTAATGTTCCGATTTGACTTGTAAACAAGTCATGCAATTGTCTACATATTGTCCTACGTCTTTCTTCATTCCAGGCCACCAATATTCCGTCCTCAAGTCTTGATACATTTTAGTAGATCCAGGATGTATCGAAAATTTTGACATATGAGCCTCCGACAGAATTTGATTACGAATACCTCCTAGTCTGGGAACCCATATTCTATCCATGAACCGTCTAAGACCACGATTATCAAAGGTCAGCTGGTTCACATATGTAACCATACGTTCGGATTTCAAGTTCTCATCCCGAATGGCTTCGGTTTGAGCGGCAATAATCGACTCAGGCAAGGCAGACTCCAAAACAACTGAAGTCAAAGCATAACATCGGGTATAATGGTCTTGTCCGGTTTTGCGGCTTAGGGCATCTGCTACAATGTTTGCTTTACCTGGATGGTAAAGGATCTCACAGTCATAGTCTTTAATCAATTCCATAGATCGCCTTTGTCGCATATTCAGCTCTTTTTGGTCAAATATATACTTCAGACTCTTGTGATCCGTATATAATTTACACCTGGTCCCGTACAGATAATGCCGCCAAATCTTCAATGCAAAGGTCACGGCTGCAAGTTCTAAATCATGCGTCGGATAATTCTTCTCATGCGCCTTTAGCTGCCTTGATGCGTAGGCAATTACTTTATCCCTTTGCATCAACACACAGCCTAATCCCATCTTAGAAGCATCACTATAGACTACAAAATCATCATTACCCTCAGGTAAGGCCAAAACCGGTGTTTCAATTAGCTTACGCTTCAAAGTCTCGAAGGCTCGATCTTGAGATTCATTCCATTCAAACTTAACTTCTTTCTTCGTCAGACTGGTTAAAGGCACCGCAATCTTGGAGAAATCACGGATAAATCTTCGGTAATAGCCCGCTAAACCCAAGAAACTCCGAACTTCAGATACGTTTTTTGGCGCTTCCCACTTCTGAACCGCATCAACCTTTGATGGATCTACGGCTATTCCCTCACCCGAGACAATATGTCCTAAAAATTGCACCTGGCGTAACCAGAAATCACATTTGGAGAATTTTGCATAGAGTCGCTCCTTTCGTAACAATTCTAGCAATTCTCGCAAATGCATCGCATGATCAGATTCAGACTTGGAGTAAATCAAGATGTCATCAATGAAGACTATCACTGATTTATCCAGCATTGGCCTACATACTCTATTCGTAAAGTCCATAATTGCGGCCGGGGCATTGGTGAGACCGAACGGTATTGTTAGAAACTCAAAATGGCCGTAACGAGCACGAAATGCAGTCTTCGGTACGTCAGACTCAAATATCTTAAGTTGATGATATCCAAATCGAAGATCAATCTTTGATTAGGTACTTTCGGGCTTTCATTACAGAAATGAGACCTAATCTCGAGTCTTTCTATCGTCATAAACATAACGTTCATTTCCTTCGGGGGTTCTAATTCTAATTATCCTTTGGCACAAAGGATTTCAGCATTGCTCGTCATGAGCCTGTCCATTCCTATAATAATATCGAATTCTCTAATCCACATCGGTATCAGGTCAAAGTCTGAGGAGAGGTCATCAATCACTAGCTTACAGGAACGAAAGATTCTACTTATAGTCACAAAACTCGAGCTCACAGTTTCTATATCTAACGGTACAGGTAGCATTATTGGGGCAAAATCAAACAGTTTAGCAAACTTTTCAGACACATATGACAGATTAGAGCAGGCATAGAGTTAACAAGAAATGTACCCATGACGACATCAGCAGTCTTTTTTGCCTCATCGGCTGTCATCTGGAAAGATCTTGGTTGATTCCTTTGAGCAGAAGAACCCTTGAATGATTGTCGGGGTGAAAATGCAGGCGGAGGAACAAATCGGGGCCGAGTACAGTCTTTAGCATGGTGCCCCAACGTGATGCAGTTACGGCAAGCCTCATTGCGCTTGGGACATTCCGACCTGTCATGACCTTTCTGCCTACAACAGTAGCACCTCACGAACTCAGGATCACATTTTCCTTCATGAATCTGCTTGCAGCGAGGACAAGCAGACCTTGGCGTAGCGGTCACAGCATAAGATTTAGCCTTTTTAAAAGGCTGCTTATCTCCCTGCCTTAAACTTTCACTCTCCTTTTCCGATTTCTCAGATTTTTCTTTCTTGCTAGTCTTGGCAATAAAAAGAGTCGCTCGCTCCGGATAGACTTCAAGTTCCCCTACCTTAGCAACTTCAACTACTTCCATATCACTTCTCGGTCTGCCAGAATTCACAAAAAGATCCCTTCGTCGTCCCTCAGAGGGCTCATGCCTAAGTTTCCTTTTTCGATCCTTCTTGGGCTTTGCTAACATTTCTTCCCTATACTTCAATTCTAACTCCCGTAACTTAAGTTCTCGCAACCTAAGTTCTTCTTCACGGCGCTTAAAGTCAATTTCACGCTGGATTTCTTCGTCAGTTTGCACAACCGCTTTACCCTTAGTCAGCAAGTCCTTAATTTCCTTAAATCGGTCCTCAACCGACATATCAGTCTGCAGTCGATTCCTATCCATCATAAGCTGTATTTGCCTTCGATTATCCTCATTCAGCTTGTGAATGAGATCAATTAATTGAGCCTGCTGGGGAGGCACAAGCGTGGCAGTACTGCTTGAGTCATTAGCAGTATTTTCAGGGTCAGTGCCTAAATCCTCTACATGAACAGATTCTTTGTGTTGATCAGCTGCAGCATCAGCAGCTTTACGAACAGTCGAGGTACCAGCAACATTTGGATTCTTATCAGCCATTGGCTGAAAATATAAAGGTAATAACTATTATTTCCTAATTCAAATAAGCACGATTCGAGTCAAAATTCCTATGTCAGATAATCACATCTAAATTTCCTAGATATGAAGGCAGTCAGTCAGGCTGGCACAAAGTCAAGTCAAAGTCAAGTCAGTATCAAGCAGTCAATCCCTCCCCCATCCTATCAGTCATCATTTGCCTATCTTAGGTCAAGTTGTGTGGGTAGTCCTTTACTAATTAAGTTACCCTAGGCCTCGGTGACTTGTTCGGGAATTCAGAGTCACATAGTCCATACCATACCAGTAGTTTAAGTATCGGGTGGCCAATCCGATGATTAAACCTGGCTCTGATACCAACTTTGTAACATCCAAGTTACCACAAACAGTACACGTCATAATATTTCATTTCATTCAATAATAAATATTACTAATTGTTTGATACCACAGGTCCATCTGCCTGATTACTTAATTACAACAATATATTAAAGATCAAATGGTGGTCTAAACTAGCTTCTAAATCTTCAATCAGAGTGCAGAAGACTGAACAAGCTACCCGAGACCGCATCATCTTTTCAAAAATAGGCGTCAGCAAAAGTCCAAAAGTCTGCTATTCATCAAATGTCCAGAATCACTTAGCCTGGGACGAACTACCTGCTATGGTCTTGCCTTTATCAACTTTTCCTGTAAAAGAGTTGTCATGACAGAGTAAGCTAACATTGCTTAGTGAGTTAACAGAGTTCCATTAGTTACCACACATATATAACATACTATCAGCTCCTGCCGGCAAGTCACTACGTCCTGAGACAGCAAAAAGGTTGGGAGACAACCCAGTTTGTTTTCCCCTATGTAAGGCCGAAGCCCTACGGGAAGTGTATGGAAACAAGTCATATAAG
Source organism: Centrapalus pauciflorus (assembly GCA_020465985.1). Taxonomy (NCBI): domain Eukaryota; kingdom Viridiplantae; phylum Streptophyta; class Magnoliopsida; order Asterales; family Asteraceae; genus Centrapalus; species Centrapalus pauciflorus. Next base: position 39,513 of record JAANYP010004070.1, read on the forward strand.
AAAGGAATCTGCAGAATTCCCTCCTGTGAATGGAGATCTCACATTCGGTCCTATCGGATAATGCAGTATGCAGCGACAAGTATATAAACAGTCAAGTAAGCAGTAAGCATGATAAGTGTTTACATAAAATGTAAAAGTGAACATGCAATCAAGGTAATTCAAGTGTCTAGCTTCAGTAATGTCAAAAATACGTTTCTATGATACAATAAAGTATTAAAGAAACATGCAGCAACAAACGGAAGTTTCCATACAGTCGATGACATTCACCAATAAGTATCGAAACATATGCAAGTAATTAATGAAATCTGTCACTCACAGTAGTCCGTAGTCAGATAACGCTTAACGAATTAAGCGGTTCAGTTTATTCTGTCAAATCGACGGGTTCCTGCATTTCAGTTTCAAGTCTGGCATATTAATGTCAAGTCTGTGACATAATCTATATAACCCTAGTTACATATTCAGGTTATTGTCAATTCTGGCTGTCGAGTCTGAGGTAGTTCCTATCGTCCCAAGGTGAGTCTATTCTTATCAGATTAATACGATTTATCTAATTACATATGTGTGGCCTTGAAATAAAGCCAATCATATTACTAGCTAGGTGCATCATGACATACGATTTCTAAGAGTTCATTCAGTGTCTGTTAATTCATTTGTGCATAAAATAGATGTGCAACTAGAATTTGTGAGTTTTATCATAATCATATTATACTTTTAATTACAATAGGTTGATTAATCACTTAATCTGATTTTAGGAATTTAACTTTGGCTTGGAACAAAATCAAACTTTGAATTAAAAGGAATAGATTCGAGAAATGATAAATTCGAATCTATTTGAGCTAGATTCGAATGGCATAGATTAGATTCGAAAGGCATAGGTTAGAAACAAGGACTTAGACTCGAAACACATACATAGATTTGAACATTCACCTAGATTCGAAGCCTTCCTAGACTCGAACCCATACCAGAATCGAAGGCAACACACTAGACTCGAAGGACATCATCAGATTCGAAGGACATTAATAGATTCGAAGCAACCTTCGAGTCTAGGGGGGGCAGATTCGGAATCAGTATATATTCGAATCTGTTCTACATGTTCAACGATTTTCCAGGTTTTAGTTACTAAACATGAACATAAATGAGGGAAAAATAGTTACTAACCTTCGTCCAAGCTATATCCTTCGACTATAGATGATTTCCAAGCAGAAGCAAGTCCTAAACGAGAGCAAATCAGCTTCGAAAGAATAGAATTTGAGCAAACTCGAGTTTGCTCTTTCAAAACCGAACCAAAAGACAGAAAAGGGGGTCGATCTTACCTCAAATCGGGACCAAAACGAACATGCAATGACAGAATATTGTAGAGCTTGACGATGTCTATCCGTTGACGTATAAATCACGAGAATCCGACGGTTCGTTTTGGAGAAATTCTAGAGAGAAGGTGAGGGTGTAGAGAGAGAAGGAGAGAGGGTTTCAATTTGCTAAACCATGAAAATGAGGAGGGAAGGCTCTATTTATAGGAAAATAGGGAAAAATCAGATTTTCTACTGAATTTCCGGAATCGACCAACTTTTATTCCCATCAAACTGATTTGCATTTCAGATGCAAATAATAGCAAAAGAGTTTTAGATTTGCTATAATTGACTTTTAGTCATATTTTTATTCATTTTCGTCCATTTCGTCATTTTCAGTCTTTAATTTGTCATTTAGCTGAGTTTTAATTATCAACTTTATTTCAGCTAATTTTGGGGCAACTTTTCATAATTAATTATAACTTAATATAATTAACTATTTAAGATTCATGTTTTCGGTTAATTACTAATATTTGGATAAAATTGCTTAATTATCCATAGTCTGATGTTGTAATTTATATTTAATAAATTACGGGCTGTTACAAAACATATGCAAGTAAGTAATGCAATCTGTCACTCACAGCAGTCCTGAGCAATGCAAGTAATCAAGGAACATGCATCAGTAGTTGTCCTGTTTCAGCAGCGTCTATCATACGTTCCTAACATACAATTAAGTAATCAAGGAACACGCAGCAGCAGATGTTTCCATACAAGTCAGTAACAATCACGAATATGTACCAAAACATATGCAAGTAAGTAATGCAATCTGTCACTCATAGCGGTCCTGAGCAACGCAAGTAATCAAGGAACATGTTGCAGTAGTTGTCTAGTTTCAGCAGTGTCTATCATACGTTCCTAAGATACAATTAAGTAATCAAGGAACACGTAGCAGCAGATGTTTCCATACAAGTCAGTAACAATCACCAATATGTACCAAACATATGCAAGTAAGTAATGCAATCTGTCACTCATAGCGGTCCTGAGAAATGCATGTAATCAAGGAACATGATGCAGTAGTTGTCCAGTTTCAGCAGTGTCTATCATACGTTCCTAACATACAATTAAGTAATCAAGGAACACGCAGCAGCAGATGTTTCCATACAAGTTAGTAACAATCACCAATATGTACCGAAACATATGCAAGTAAGTAATGGAATCGGTCACTCACAGCGTCGTGAGCAATGCAAGTAATCAAGGAACACGCATTAGTTGTTGTCCAGTTTCAGGAGTGTCTATCAAACGTTCCTAACATACAATTGAGTAATCAAGGAATACGCAGCAGCAGATGTTTCCATACAAGTCAGTAACAATCACCAATATGTACCAAAACATATGCAAATAAGTAATGTAATCTGTCACTCATAGCGGTCCTGAGAAATGCAAGTAATCAAGGAACATGTTGCAACAGTTGTCTAGTTTCAGCAGTGTCTATCATACGTTCCTAACATACAATTAAGTAGTCAAGGAACAAGGAGCAGCAGATGTTTCCATACAAGTCAGTAACAATCACCAATATGTACCGAAACATATGCAAGTAAGTAATGCAATCTGTCACTCATAGCGGTCCTGAGAAATGCATGTAATCAAGGAACATGCTGCAGTAGTTGTCCAGTATCAGCAGTGTCTATCATACGTTCCTAACATACAATTAAGTAATCAAGGAACACGCAGCAGCAGATGTTTCCATACAAGTTAGTAACAATCACCAATATGTACCGAAACATATGCAAGTAAGTAATGCAATCGGTCACTCACAGCGTCGTGAGCAATGCAAGTAATCAAGGAACATGCAGCAGCAGTTTTCCAGAATCAGCAGTGTCTGTCATACGTTCCTAACATACAATTAAGCAATCAAGAAACAAGTAGCAGCACATGTTTCTATACAAGTCAGTAATAATCACCAATAAGTACCGAAACATATGCAAGTAAGTAATGCAATCTGTCACTCAAAGCGGTCCTGAGCAATGCAAGTAATCAAGGAACACGCATTAGTTGTTGTCCAGTTTCAGGAGTGTCTATCAAACGTTCCTAACATACAATTGAGTAATCAAGGAACACGCAGCAGCAGATGTTTCCATACAAGTCAGTAACAATCACCAATATGTACCGAAACATATTCAAGTAAGTAATGTAATCTGTCACTCATAGCGGTCCTGAGAAATGCAAGTAATCAAGGAACATGCTGCAACAGTTGTCTAGTTTCAGCAGTGTCTATCATACGTTCCTAACATACAATTAAGTAATCAAGGAACACGCTGCAGCAGATGTTTCCATACAAGTCAGTAACAATCACCAATATGTACCGAAACATATGCAAGTAAGTAATGCAATCTGTCACTCATAGCGGTCCTGAGCAATGCAAATAATCAAGGAACATGCTACAGCAGGTTTCCAGTTTCAGCAGTGTCTATCATACGTTCCTAACATATAATTAAGTAATCAAGAAAAACAAGCAGCAGCAGATGTTTCCATACAAGTCAGTAATGATCACCAATAAGTACCGAAACATATGCAAGTAAGTATTGCAATCTGTCACTCATAGCGGTCCTGAGCAATGCAAGTAATCAAGGAACATGCTGCAACAGTTGTCCAGTTTCAGCAGTATCTATCATACGTTCCTCACATACAATTAAGTAGTCAAGGAACAAGGAGCAGCAGATGTTTCCATACAAGTCAGTAACAATCACCAATAAGTACCGAAACATATGCAAGTAAGTAATGCAATCGGTCACTCACAGCGGTCCTGAGCAATGCAAGTAGTTAAGGAACATGCATCAGTAGTTGTCCAGTTTCAGCAGTGTCTATCATACGTTCCTAACATACAATTAAGCAATCAAGAAACACGCAGCAGCAGATATTTCCATACAAGTCAGTAAATAATCACCAATAAGTACCGAAACATATGCAAGTAAGTAATGCAATCTGTCACTCACAGCGGTCCTGAGCAATGCAAGTAATCAAGGAACATGCATCAGTAGTTGTCCAATTTCAGTAGTGTCCATCATACGTTCGTAACATACAATTAAGTACTCAAGGAACACGCAGCAGCAGATGCTTCCATACAAGTCAGTAACAATCACCAATATGTACCGAAACATATGCAAGTAAGTAATGCAATCTGTCACTCATAGCGGTCCTGAGAAATGTATGTAATCAAGAAACATGCTGCAGTAGTTGTCCAGTTTCAGTAGTGTCTATCATACGTTCCTAACATACAATTAAGTAATCAAGGAACACGCAGCAGCAGATGTTTCCATACAAGTTAGTAACAGTCACCTATGTACCGAAACATATGCAAGTAAGTAATGCAATCGGTCACTCACTGCGTCGTGAGCAATGCAAGTAATCAAGGAACATGCAGCAGCAGTTTTCCAGATTCAGCAGTGTCTATCATGCGTTCCTAACATACAATTAAGCAATCAAGAAACAAGCAGCAGCACATGTTTCTATACAAGTCAGTAATAATCACCAATAAGTACCGAAACATATGCAAGTAAGTAATGCAATCTGTCACTCAAAAGCGGTCCTGAGCAATGCAAGTAATCTAGGAACACACATTAGTAGTTGTCCAGTTTCAGGAGTGTCTATCATACGTTCCTAACATACAATTAAGTAATCAAGAAACAAGCAGCAGCAGATGTTTCCATACAAGTCAGTAATAATCACCAATAACTACCGAAACATATACAAGTAAGTAATGCAATCTGTCACTCACAGCAGTGCTGAGCAATGCAAGTAATCAAGGAACATGCATCAGTAGTTGTCCTGTTTCAGCAGCGTCTATCATACGTTCCTAACATACAATTAAGTAATCAAGGAACACGCAGCAGCAGATGTTTCCATACAAGTCAGTAACAATCATGAATATGTACCGAAACATATGCAAGTAAGTAATGCAATCTGTCACTCATAGCGGTCCTGAGCAATGCAAGTAATCAAGGAACATGCTGCAGTAGTTGTCTAGTTTCAGCAGTGTCTATCATACGTTCCTAAGATACAATTAAGTAATCAAGGAACACGTAGCAGCAGATGTTTCCATACAAGTCAGTAACAATCACCAATATGTACCGAAACATATGCAAGTAAGTAATGCAATCTGTCACTCATAGCGGTCCTGAGAAATGCATGTAATCAAGGAACATGCTGCAGTAGTTGTCCAGTTTCAGCAGTGTCTATCATACGTTCCTAACATACAATTAAGTAATCAAGGAACACGCAGCAGCAGATGTTTCCATACAAGTTAGTAACAATCACCAATATGTACCGAAACATATGCAAGTAAGTAATGGAATCGGTCACTCACAGCGTCGTGAGCAATGCAAGTAATCAAGGAACATGCAGCAGCAGTTTTATAGTTTCAGCAGTGTCTATCATACGTTCCTAACATACAATTAAGCAATCCAGAAACAAGCAGCAGCACACGTTTCTATACAAGTCAGTAATAATCATCAATAAGTACCGAAACATATGCAAGTAAGTAATCCAATCTGTCACTCACAGCGGTCCTGAGCAATGCAAGTAATCAAGGAACACGCATTAGTAGTTGTCCAGTTTCAGGAGTGTCTATCAAACGTTCCTAACATACAATTGAGTAATCAAGGAACACGCAGCAGCAGATGTTTCCATACAAGTCAGTAACAATCACCAATATGTACCGAAACATATGCAAGTAAGTAATGTAATCTGTCACTCATAGCGGTCCTGAGAAATGCAAGTAATCAAGGAACATGCTGCAACAGTTGTCTAGTTTCAGCAGTGTCTATCATACGTTCCTAACATACAATTAAGTAGTCAAGGAACAAGGAGCAGCAGATGTTTCCATACAAGTCAGTAACAATCACCAATATGTACCGAAACATATGCAAGTAAGTAATGCAATCTGTCACTCATAGCGGTCCTGAGAAATGCATGTAATCAAGAAACATGCTGCAGTAGTTGTCCAGTTTCAGTAGTGTCTATCATACGTTCCTAACATACAATTAAGTAATCAAGGAACACGCAGCAGCAGATGTTTCCATACAAGTTAGTAACAATCACCAATATGTACCGAAACATATGCAAGTAAGTAATGCAATCGGTCACTCACAGCGTCGTGAGCAATGCAAGTAATCAAGGAACATGCAGCAGCAGTTTTCCAGTTTCAGCAGTGTCTATCATACGTTCCTAACATACAATTAAGCAATCAAGAAACAAGCAGCAGCACATGTTTCTATACAAGTCAGTAATAATCACCAATAAGTACTGAAACATATGCAAGTAAGTAATGCAATCTGTCACTCAAAGCGGTCCTGAGCAATGCAAGTAATCAAGGAACACGCATTAGTAGTTGTCCAGTTTCAGGAGTGTCTATCATACGTTCCTAACATACAATTAAGTAATCAAGAAACAAGCAGCAGCAGATGTTTCCATACAAGTCAGTAATAATCACCAATAACTACCAAAACATATGCAAGTAAGTAATGCAATCTGTCACTCACAGCAGTCCTGAGCAATGCAAGTAATCAAGGAACATGCATCAGTAGTTGTCCTGTTTCAGCAGCGTCTATCATACGTTCCTAACATACAATTAAGTAATCAAGGAACACGCAGCAGCAGATGTTTCCATACAAGTCAGTAACAATCACGAATATGTACCGAAACATATGCAAGTAAGTAATGCAATCTGTCACTCATAGCGGTCCTGAGCAATGCAAGTAATCAAGGAACATGCTGCAGTAGTTGTCTAGTTTCAGCAGTGTCTATCATACGTTCCTAAGATACAATTAAGTAATCAAGAAAAACAAGCAGCAGCAGATGTTTCCATACAAGTCAGTAATGATCACCAATAAGTACCGAAACATATGCAAGTAAGTATTGCAATCTGTCACTCATAGCGGTCCTGAGCAATGCAAGTAATCAAGGAACATGCTGCAACAGTTGTCCAGTTTCAGCAGTGTCTATCATACGTTCCTCACATACAATTAAGTAGTCAAGGAACAAGGAGCAGCAGATGTTTCCATACAAGTCAGTAACAATCACCAATAAGTACCGAAACATATGCAAGTAAGTAATGCAATCGGTCACTCACAGCGGTCGTGAGCAATGCAAGTAATCAAGGAACACGCATTAGTAGTTGTCCAGTTTCAGGAGTGTCTATCAAACGTTCCTAACATACAATTGAGTAATCAAGGAACACGCAGCAGCAGATGTTTCCATACAAGTCAGTAACAATCACCAATATGTACCGAAACATATTCAAGTAAGTAATGTAATCTGTCACTCATAGCGGTCCTGAGAAATGCAAGTAATCAAGGAACATGCTGCAACAGTTGTCTAGTTTCAGCAGTGTCTATCATACGTTCTTAACATACAATTAAGTAATCAAGAAACAAGCAGCAGCAGATGTTTCCATACAAGTCAGTAAATAATCACCAATAAGTACGGAAACATATGCAAGTAAGTAATGCAATCTATACATCACAGCGGTCCTGAGCAATGCAAGTAGTTAAGGAACATGCATCAGTGGTTGTCCAGTTTCAGCAGTGTCTATCATACGTTCGTAACATACAATTAAGTACTCAAGGAACACGTAGCAGCAGATGTTTCCATACAAGTCAGTAACAATCACCAATATGTACCGAAACATATGCAAGTAAGTAATGCAATCTGTTACTCATAGCGGTCCTGAGCAATACAAATAATCAAGGAACATGCTGCAGCAGGTTTTCGGTTTCAGCAGTGTCTATCATACCTTCCAAACATATAATTAAGTAATCAAGAGAAACAAGCAGCAGCAGATGTTTGCATACAAGTCAGTAACAATCACCAATAAGTACCGAAACATATGCAAGTAAGTAATGCAATCGGTCACTCATAGCGGTCCTGAGAAATGCAAGTAATCAAGGAACATGCTGCAACAGTTGCCCAGTTTCAGCAGTATCTATCATACGTTCCTAACATACAATTAAGTAGTAATGGAACAAGGAGCAGCAGATGTTTCCATACAAGTCAGTAACAATCACCAATAAGTACCGAAACATATGCAAGTAAGTACTGCAATCGGTCACTCATAGCGGTCCTGAGAAATGCAAGTAATCAAGGAACATGCTGCAGTAGTTGTCTAGTTTCAGCAGTGTCTATCATACGTTCCTAAGATACAATTAAATAATCAAGGAACACGTAGCAGCAGATGTTTCCATTCAAGTCAGTAACCATCACCAATATGTACCGAAACATATGCAAGTAAGTAATGCAATCTGTAACTCATAGCGGTCCTGAGCAATGCAAGTAATCAAGGAACATGCTGCAACAGTTGTCCAGTTTCAGCAGTGTCTATCATACGTTCCTAACATACAATTAAGTAGTCAAGGAACAAGGAGCAGCAGATGTTTCTATACAAGTCAGTAACAATCACCAATATGTACCGAAACATATGCAAGTAAGTAATGCAATCTGTCACTCATAGCGGTCCTGAGAAATGCATGTAATCAAGGAACATGCTGCAGTAGTTGTCCAGTTTCAGCAGTGTCTATTATACGTTCCTAACATAACAATTAAGCAATCAAGAAATAAGCAGCAGCACATGTTTCTATACAAGTCAGTAATAATCACCAATAAGTACCGAAACATATGCAAGTAAGTAATGCAATCTGTCACTCAAAGCGGTCCTGAGCAATGCAAGTAATCAAGGAACACGCATTAGTAGTTGTCCAGTTTCAGGAGTGTCTATCAAACGTTCCTAACATACAATTGAGTAATCAAGGAACACGCAGCAGCAGATGTTTCCATACAATTCAGTAACAATCACCAATATGTACCGAAACATATGCAAGTAAGTAATGTAATCTGTCACTCATAGCGGTCCTGAGAAATGCAAGTAATCAAGGAACATGCTGCAACAGTTGTCTAGTTTCAGCAGTGTCTATCATACGTTCCTAACATACAATTAAGTAGTCAAGGAACAAGGAGCAGCAGATGTTTCCATACAAGTCAGTAACAATCACCAATATGTACCGAAACATATGCAAGTAAGTAATGCAATCTGTCACTCATAGAGGTCCTGAGAAATGCATGTAATCAAGAAACATGCTGCAGTAGTTGTCCAGTTTCAGTAGTGTCTATCATACGTTCCTAACATACAATTAAGTAATCAAGGAACACGCAGCAGCAGATGTTTCCATACAAGTTAGTAACAGTCACCTATGTACCGAAACATATGCAAGTAAGTAATGCAATCGGTCACTCACTGCGTCGTGAGCAATGCAAGTAATCAAGGAACATGCAGCAGCAGTTTTCCAGATTCAGCAGTGTCTATCATACGTTCCTAACATACAATTAAGCAATCAAGAAACAAGCAGCAGCACATGTTTCTATACAAGTCAGTAATAATCACCAATAAGCACCGAAACATATGCAAGTAAGTAATGCAATCTGTCACTCAAAGCGGTCCTGAGCAATGCAAGTAATCAAGGAACACGCATTAGTAGTTGTCCAGTTTCAGGAGTATCTATCATACGTTCCTAACATACAATTAAGTAATCAAGAAACAAGCAGCAGCAGATGTTTCCATACAAGTCAGTAATAATCACCAATAACTACCAAAACATATGCAAGTAAGTAATGCAATCTGTCACTCACAGCAGTCCTGAGCAATGCAAGTAATCAAGGAACATGCATCAGTAGTTGTCCTGTTTCAGCAGCGTCTATCATACGTTCCTAACATACAATTAAGTAATCAAGGAACACGCAGCAGCAGATGTTTCCATACAAGTCAGTAACAATCACGAATATGTACCGAAACATATGCAAGTAAGTAATGCAATCTGTCACTCATAGCGGTCCTGAGCAATGCAAGTAATCAAGGAACATGCTGCAGTAGTTGTCTAGTTTCAGCAGTGTCTATCATACGTTCCTAAGATACAATTAAGTAATCAAGAAAAACAAGCAGCAGCAGATGTTTCCATACAAGTCAGTAATGATCACCAATAAGTACCGAAACATATGCAAGTAAGTATTGCAATCTGTCACTCATAGCGGTCCTGAGCAATGCAAGTAATCAAGGAACATGCTGCAACAGTTGTCCAGTTTCAGCAGTGTCTATCATACGTTCCTAACATACAATTAAGTAGTCAAGGAACAAGGAGCAGCAGATGTTTCCATACAAGTCAGTAACAATCACCAATAAGTACCGAAACATATGCAAGTAAGTAATGCAATCGGTCACTCACAGCGGTCGTGAGCAATGCAAGTAATCAAGGAACATGCAGCAGCAGTTGTCCAGTTTCAGCAGTGTCTATCATACGTTCCTAACATACAATTAAGTAATCAAGGAACACGCAGCAGCAGATGTTTCCATACAAGTCAGTAACAATCACCAATATGTACCGAAACATATTCAAGTAAGTAATGTAATCTGTCACTCATAGCGGTCCTGAGAAATGCAAGTAATCAAGGAACATGCTGCAACAGTTGTCTAGTTTCAGCAGTGTCTATCATACGTTCTTAACATACAATTAAGTAATCAAGAAACAAGCAGCAGCAGATGTTTCCATACAAGTCAGTAAATAATCACCAATAAGTACGGAAACATATGCAAGTAAGTAATGCAATCTATACATCACAGCGGTCCTGAGCAATGCAAGTAGTTAAGGAACATGCATCAGTGGTTGTCCAGTTTCAGCAGTGTCTATCATACGTTCGTAACATACAATTAAGTACTCAAGGAACACGTAGCAGCAGATGTTTCCATACAAGTCAGTAACAATCACCAATATGTACCGAAACATATGCAAGTAAGTAATGCAATCTGTTACTCATAGCGGTCCTGAGCAATGCAAATAATCAAGGAACATGCTGCAGCAGGTTTTCGGTTTCAGCAGTGTCTATCATACCTTCCAAACATATAATTAAGTAATCAAGAGAAACAAGCAGCAGCAGATGTTTGCATACAAGTCAGTAACAATCACCAATAAGTACCGAAACATATGCAAGTAAGTAATGCAATCGGTCACTCATAGCGGTCCTGAGAAATGCAAGTAATCAAGGAACATGCTGCAACAGTTGCCCAGTTTCAGCAGTATCTATCATACGTTCCTAACATACAATTAAGTAGTAATGGAACAAGGAGCAGCAGATGTTTCCATACAAGTCAGTAACAATCACCAATAAGTACCGAAACATATGCAAGTAAGTACTGCAATCGGTCACTCATAGCGGTCCTGAGAAATGCAAGTAATCAAGGAACATGCTGCAGTAGTTGTCTAGTTTCAGCAGTGTCTATCATACGTTCCTAAGATACAATTAAATAATCAAGGAACACGTAGCAGCAGATGTTTCCATTCAAGTCAGTAACCATCACCAATATGTACCGAAACATATGCAAGTAAGTAATGCAATCTGTAACTCATAGCGGTCCTGAGCAATGCAAGTAATCAAGGAACATGCTGCAACAGTTGTCCAGTTTCAGCAGTGTCTATCATACGTTCCTAACATACAATTAAGTAGTCAAGGAACAAGGAGCAGCAGATGTTTCCATACAAGTCAGTAACAATCACCAATATGTACCGAAACATATGCAAGTAAGTAATGCAATCTGTCACTCATAGCGGTCCTGAGAAATGCATGTAATCAAGGAACATGCTGCAGTAGTTGTCCAGTTTCAGCAGTGTCTATTATACGTTCCTAACATAACAATTAAGCAATCAAGAAACAAGCAGCAGCACATGTTTCTATACAAGTCAGTAATAATCACCAATAAGTACCGAAACATATGCAAGTAAGTAATGCAATCTGTCACTCAAAGCGGTCCTGAGCAATGCAAGTAATCAAGGAACACGCATTAGTAGTTGTCCAGTTTCAGGAGTGTCTATCAAACGTTCCTAACATACAATTGAGTAATCAAGGAACACGCAGCAGCAGATGTTTCCATACAAGTCAGTAACAATCACCAATATGTACCGAAACATATGCAAGTAAGTAATGTAATCTGTCACTCATAGCGGTCCTGAGAAATGCAAGTAATCAAGGAACATGCTGCAACAGTTGTCTAGTTTCAGCAGTGTCTATCATACGTTCCTAACATACAATTAAGTAGTCAAGGAACAAGGAGCAGCAGATGTTTCCATACAAGTCAGTAACAATCACCAATATGTACCGAAACATACACAAGTAAGTAATGCAATCTGTCACTCATAGCGGTCCTGAGAAATGCATGTAATCAAGGAACATGCTGCAGTAGTTGTCCAGTTTCAGCAGTGTCTATCATACGTTCCTAACATACAATTAAGTAATCACGGAACACGCAGCAACAGATGTTTCCATACAAGTTAGTAACAGTCACCTATGTACCGAAACATATGCAAGTAAGTAATGCAATCGGTCACTCACTGCGTCGTGAGCAATGCAAGTAATCAAGGAACATGCAGCAGCAGTTTTCCAGATTCAGCAGTGTCTATCATGCGTTCCTAACATACAATTAAGCAATCAAGAAACAAGCAGCAGCACATGTTTCTATACAAGTCAGTAATAATCACCAATAAGTACCGAAACATATGCAAGTAAGTAATGCAATCTGTCACTCAAAAGCGGTCCTGAGCAATGCAAGTAATCTAGGAACACACATTAGTAGTTGTCCAGTTTCAGGAGTGTCTATCATACGTTCCTAACATACAATTAAGTAATCAAGAAACAAGCAGCAGCAGATGTTTCCATACAAGTCAGTAATAATCACCAATAACTACCGAAACATATACAAGTAAGTAATGCAATCTGTCACTCACAGCAGTGCTGAGCAATGCAAGTAATCAAGGAACATGCATCAGTAGTTGTCCTGTTTCAGCAGCGTCTATCATACGTTCCTAACATACAATTAAGTAATCAAGGAACACGCAGCAGCAGATGTTTCCATACAAGTCAGTAACAATCATGAATATGTACCGAAACATATGCAAGTAAGTAATGCAATCTGTCACTCATAGCGGTCCTGAGCAATGCAAGTAATCAAGGAACATGCTGCAGTAGTTGTCTAGTTTCAGCAGTGTCTATCATACGTTCCTAAGATACAATTAAGTAATCAAGGAACACGTAGCAGCAGATGTTTCCATACAAGTCAGTAACAATCACCAATATGTACCGAAACATATGCAAGTAAGTAATGCAATCTGTCACTCATAGCGGTCCTGAGCAATGCAAGTAATCAAGGAACATGCTGCAACAGTTGTCCAGTTTCAGCAGTGTCTATCATACGTTCCTCACATACAATTAAGTAGTCAAGGAACAAGGAGCAGCAGATGTTTCCATACAAGTCAGTAACAATCACCAATAAGTACCGAAACATATGCA
>JAANYP010004071.1:0-18042 GCA_020465985.1 Centrapalus pauciflorus
AAAAAAAGTTTCTAAGTGTTGGGATTTAAATTTTTAAGAAAAATTTCACATTTTTCAAGAAATTTTTTAAATCTGTGTTTTTCTAACATTGGTCTTTGAAAGATTGACTTTGGAATCCTCACAATAATATTTTAATATTATTGTCTGGACCCGATGCTTTAAACGGAAATACACATATTTTTATAACCTCTAGCAAAATATTTTATTTTTCTATTTGCAGGATTTCATTTGTTTATCTGTTGAATCTAACATACTTATTATTTTTCACAGGTTTCAAATGGCTTCTCAAGCTCAATCCCAACCTGCAAACTTCTCTGATTCCCATTCTTCATCAAACCACACCCTTGTCTCTAAACCAGTTAGATCCACATCAGTCACCCGACCTTCACCTTCTACCCTCATTCCCGATAACCAGCTTGTCAAACCTTTATACTGCTTACCATTCCAAAATAATAACAATCGCCTTGACACCAAAGTCATTAAACTAAGCCATCCGATCATTGTAGATATTCTCATAGGTCATCCTTTGGGATATCTTCTTCAATACAAACCCTCCATTCCTCAGGTTAATCTTCAACAATTCTGGCATACAGTGAAGTTTGTCCTAGCTGATGGTAACCAGCATTTCAAGGTTACCATCGATCAGTTCAAAACCAAAATAACCTTAGCCAGACTAAGACATAATTTATTCCTGCCTTGTTGAATGGATACAGTGAATTTCCCAGAATTAGCCGACTTTGAAGATTTCGTATCAGATGAGGAATTGGTGCATGATTTAATATGTTTGGATTATTTAAAGCCAATACCTAAGAGTTCAAAGTTCCATCGAAACGGACTCAATGGTGAATGGTACACTCTCTTTGGTATCATCAACCGGTGCATGACGTCGAAGCACACGGGAATTGACAGATGTAGTATACACTGTCTCAGAATCTTTCATGGCATAGCTTTCAACAAGCATTATGACTATGCACAGTGCATCTGGGAGGACCTTAAGGAAGTCGTGCTAGCAAAGACAACAAATCGATCAAGGAAATTTGTACCTCTTCAACGTTTCATTCAAATCCTTATCAGAGGTAATCTTAGGGCCAATGAAAATATACCGAAACGAACAAGTTCTCAACGATGTCCCGATTAGGTAATGTTGAACTTACACGAGGTACCAGATTCTCCAAATGCCAATATCATGTCTATTTCAGAAGCATTGTTCAAATATGCAGATCAGGAGAGTGAGAATGTCAGGCTATACAAAATAGATCACGCTCCTATAGAGACCCAATAACCGGGTTCTCTTAACCAAGGATTTGTAGGAGAGGAGGAACTTCAGCATGGGGCTGAAGTTCAGGGAAGCCAAATAGTGTCTGAGGGAGCAGAAGTTAATGTGAGGGGTGGTGAGGGAGAAGCTAGTAGCTCCGATTCTGAACGAACTTTGTCAAACATTAATGAGGGAGCTGCAGAAGGAGTGGATGATGATGATGATGATAATGATGATGATGAATGAGGTCCTGATCATAATGAGGGAGGTGCCGGTTTAGTTGATATAGTAGAAATAGCGCGGCAGAGTGTGAGGATGTACGAAGCCCAGAAAGCCAGGATAGAACCACATATGCTGTTAGCTCCCAACAGGGAGTTAGCATTGAAGAAGTCAGTATCCCACTGATGATTGCACACCCCACCGACCACTCTTTCTCCTATCAACAAAAGACTGTTTCATTTGTTCACCGAGATGAAGCTCAACTGCTATTCGATAATTCTTTGGATTTGATGGATATTGAAACAAGTACACATCCGCCCGAGTGTATGACTTCTTTTGTTGCACTTAGTCTAGAACCGATACACACTACGACACTTGCGTCTACATCATCTGTTGAAGTAAGTGTAGTCGAACTAAGTGTCACTTCCGAAACAACCTCAGTAACGGAAGCAGTTGTTGCTCCGTCACTTGAAGAGGTTGGAAGTCCAGTTAGAGCCACATCATTGCCATCTCTGAGAACTGGCCACGCAGACGTTCCTTTTACAAGTTCAACTGTCATGTCAGCTGGAAGTCTAAGTGACCGAGTAGTTACTCTTTCCCCTTTCGTTACTGAATCATCTTTATCTCAAGCATTGAATGCTGCTGTTGCCGGAGTGAATAATCATTTGACAGCCCAATTATCAGAAGTCGTGTCTCAGATGACTAATATCCAAAAGTTTTTAAAGGGCAAATCTGTGGCAGAAGAAACTGTGAAGCAACCAGATCCACCTCAAGCTATAGAAGAGCTACGAGACTTTGTTTTTGAACAATTTGATGAGATGCGAGAACGAATGATAGGGTTGGAAAGTACAGTGATCACGGCATTGGGAAACTTATCTGAACGAGTATCAGCTGTCGAACTAACGTGCAAGGCTCAAGCTTCAGCGCCAAAATGAAAGCATGACGAGCATGATGATGACTCCGATGATGCTCCTCATGAGGGGGAGAAGAGGAGGAAGCTTGATGAGCCAACACCTGGTCTATTGATGATTACGTATCTAGAGAAAGACACTGAGGCTCAAGAGAAAGGAGAAGCCGGAAGCTCAAAAGAACCTGTTGATGTTCAAGAAGGACATGAATTGATTCTTTATGAAGATGTTCCTGTTCCATTGAGCATTCAGTCAGAGTTTTATAATTTCGATGAATATGAAGATTCAGAATATGATGTTCAGGAGCAATTCCAATGATTGAGGATGTTGCAGAGAAAGTAGTGGAGATTGAAGAGTCAGATGATGATGATGTCATTAAATTGACAGATGTTGTAGTTCGAGCTGAAAGAATAGAAGAAGAAGTTTTGGTACAGGAAATCCTTAAAGATGATATACCTATACCGACGGTTGAAAAGCCTGAGGTTACGGTCCAAGTAAAAGAAGAAGAGATGGAACCATTCCATGTGGAGAGTTTTATTCCTCTAGTCGTTAAAGAAGTTAATGAGTTTGAGATAATTGAAAGGTTCTTTAATGAATATGTCTTAGCAGAGGAATCGAAAAGACAACATCAACTAAGGTTTGAAGCCCAAAGAATTGTTCAAAGGGAAATTAACGACATGCTGTGTATTCTAATTGAAGAAGAAGTAAGAAAGAAAAAGAAAAAGGGATTGGAGCTTTTGTCGAAGAAATCTACTGAGTATACAAGGAAAAGGAATAAATTGCCATATCTTGAAGATTACCTTGAGAAGAAGATATTTTGCAAAAAGCAAGCCTCGTGCACTTTTCTGAAGTTACTTAGAGTTTTAGAGCCGAATAGACCGAATCTAGCTAATTATGCTACTTTCACGGTTACTAGATTAGACGGAAATACTTACACGTTACAGAAGCATACATGTTTTTGATGAACTTGGTTGATATTGAAGACTTGTTTGATGAACTTTGTAGAAATAAACAGAATGAACACTGTAGGTTTGCTCTAAAGACATTTCATTTAATGCACATTAAGCTAGTTCTCATGTCAGTGCAAGATCTTCAAATCGGTGTTGAAAGAGGCATGCGAAAGATCAATGTAACTCCACCGAATAGAGAAATCAAGTTTGCAGAGGAGTTGAAAGAATATCAAGTAATAATGGTGAAGCGTCCAGCTGTGATGTACAGAGATAAAAATCGAAAGCTGAGAGCAATGAGGAGTATTGAATTAAACAAGTTCTGTGATGGAACCCTTCAGAAGGTGATGAGTGGGTTGAAGGGTAAATTAGCTGCTGATCAGAAGAGGAAAACTAAAAGAGGAGCTCTCAATGCTTATGATAAGATGTTAGGAATAAATATTAAATAGAGATGAAACAATTATATTGTTTATTAGTTTAGGGATGTTATTGTAAATACACAATACTTGTGTATTGTGTATAAATGGGCATTGCATATGTTACTGTTGAGGAGAGCTTGAAGTTACATACACACATACGAATAGATCAGATTAGACAGAAGGAGTGTCAAGCAAGAAACTCAAGAACATCAATGTAATATTTCTTCTCTCATTAATCAAGCATTCGGTTTTATGTGTTGATAATAATTGTTCATATGCTTGTTTTATGATGAATGAATTTTATGAAACATGAATTCACAATTGGTATCAGAGCCTAATATGGCTGTAATTGATTGAATTTTGAATCTGAAAATTTTAATTTTTCGAACAATGTTACATCAATATTTTTTCGAAACAGAAAATTAATTGAGGTTTTTGATTTTGTGGATGAAATTTTATCAAAATTGAATCGAATGTGTAGGATTTAAAGTCGAATCTACTGTGATAAGCATCAGCTTTTAATTCCAAACACACAGAATTTAATTGAGAATTTTCAGATTTTTTTGAAAAAGTGTGTTCTTGAGGTTTTTGGTCGATTTTTGGTTTTTAATCGAGAATTAGCCAAAGTGATTTCAAAAAAGTTGTTTCTGCTATTAAAACGAACCTTCGAAATCAATTTGAGGTCAATTCATGAATTTTTGTTAAAAATTTTGAATCTGAACTTGTTTTTTGTTGAAAAATGATGAAACTCGGGCAAAACTGCATTCTTAGTGTTATTCGAGTTTTATGAAAGCTTTATTCAAGTTTGATGAATGCTTCATTCTAGTTTTATGTATGCTTAATTCGAGTTTTATCTTTAACTGATCGAGTTGGATAAAGAGTTAATCGAGAACTTCATGTTTCATTCGAGTTGATCAAAGCATCAATCGAGAAACTTCATGTTTCATCCGAGTTGATCACAGACCAATTCGAGTTGGACTACAAGGTCATTCGAGTTTCATTCACTTCACATTCGAGTTGAATCATTCTTCATTCGAGATTCAATAAGCTTCATCCGAGTTCCATACTTAATCAATCGAGTAACATACTTAATAATTCGAGTTTAAACATTCTTCATTCGAGTTTTATAAAGCTTCATTCGAGTTTCAGTCATAACCATTCGAGTTTCATTCTTTTATCATTCGAGGTTGACTATATGACCTATTCTGCTTAAATTGGTCATAACTTTTGACTGGAACATAGTTAGAAGGCCTACCATACGTCAAATCGAAGCTTAAACAAAGATTTACATTTCTAGAACTGGCGTAGCCGGTTCGGGTAAATTTTCGAGGCCCAATTCCACTCTAGAGAAATCAAGTTTGCAGGGGAGTTGAAAGAATATCAAGTAATAATGGTGAAGCGTCCAGCTGTGATGTACAGAGATAAAAAGCGAAAGCTGAGAGCAATGAGGAGTATTGAATTAAACAAGTTCTGTGATGGAACCCTTCAGAAGGTGATGAGTGGGTTGGAGGGTAAATTAGCTGCTGATCAGAAGAGGAAAACTAGAAGAGGAGCTCTTAATGCTTATGATAAGATGTTAGGAATAAATATTAAATATAGATGAAACAATTATATTGTTTATTAGTTTAGGGATGTTATTGTAAATACACAATACTTGAGTATTGTGTATAAATTGGCATTGCATGTGTTACTGTTGAGGAGAGCTTGAAATTACATACACACATACGATTAGATCAGATTAGAGAGAAGGAGTGTCAAGCAAGAAAGTCAAGAACATCAATGTAATATTTCTTCTCTCATTAATCAAGCATTCGGTTTTATGTGTTGATAATAATTGTTCATATGATTGTTTTATGATGAATGAATTGTATGAAATATGAATTCACAATTGGTATCAGAGCCTAATATGGCTGTAATTGATTGAATTTTGAATCTGAAAATTTTAATTTTTCGAACACTGTTACATCAATTTTTTTTCGAAACAGAAAATTAATTGAGGTTTTTGATTTTGTGGATGAAATTTTATCAAAATTGAATCGAAGGTGTAGGATTTAAAGTCGAATCTACTGTGATAAGCATCAGCTTTTAATTCCAAACACACAGAATTTAATTGAGAATTTTCAGATTTTTTTGAAAAAGTGTGTTCTTGAGGTTTTTGGTCGATTTTTGGTTTTTAATCGAGAATTAGCCAAAGTGATTTCACAAAAGTTGTTTCTGCTATTAAAACGAACCTTCGAAATCAATTTGAGGTCAATTCATGAATTTTTGTTAAAAATTTTGAATCTGAACTTGTTTTTTGTTGAAAAATGATGAAACTCGGGCAAAACTGCATTCTTAGTGTTATTCGAGTTTTATGAAAGCTTTATTCGAGTTTGATGAATGCTTCATTCAAGTTTTATGTATGCTTAATTCGAGTTTTATCCTTAACTGATCGAGTTGGTTAAAGAGTTAATCGAGAACTTCATGTTTCATTCGAGTTGATCAAAGCATCAATCGAGAAACTTCATGTTTCATCCGAGTTGATCACAGACCAATTCGAGTTGGACTACAAGGTCATTCGAGTTTCATTCACTTCACATTCGAGTTGAATCATTCTTCATTCGAGATTCAATAAGCTTCATCCGAGTTCCATACTTAATCAATCGAGTATCATACTTAATAATTCGAGTTTAAACATTCTTCATTCGAGTTTTATAAAGCTTCATTCGAGTTTCAGTCATAACCATTCGAGTTTCATTCTTTTATCATTCGAGGTTGACTATATGACCTACTCTGCTTAAACTGGTCATAACTTTCGACTGGAACATACTTAGAAGGCCTACCATACGTCAAATCGAAGCTTAAACAAAGATTTACATTTCTAGAACTGGCGTAGCCGGTTCGGGTAAATTTTCAAGGCCCAATTCCACTCTAGAGAAATCAAGTTTGCAGGGGAGTTGAAAGAATATCAAGTAATAATGGTGAAGCGTCCAGCTGTGATGTACAGAGATAAAAATCGAAAGCTGAGAGCAATGAGGAGTATTGAATTAAACAAGTTCTGTGATGGAACCCTTCAGAAGGTTATGAGTGGGTTGAAGGGTAAATTAGCTGCTGATCAGAAAAGGAAAACTAAAAGAGGAGCTCTCAATGCTTATGATAAGATGTTAGGAATAAATATTAAATAGAGATGAAACAATTATATTGTTTATTAGTTTAGGGATGTTATTGTAAATACACAATACTTGTGTATTGTGTATAAATGGGCATTGCATGTGTTACTGTTGAGGAGAGCTTGAAATTACATACACACATACGATTAGATCAGATTAGAGAGAAGGAGTGTCAAGCAAGAAAGTCAAGAACATCAATGTAATATTTCTTCTCACATTAATCAAGCATTCGGTTTTATGTGTTGATAATAATTGTTCATGTGATTGTTTTATGATGAATGAATTGTATGAAATATGAATTCACAATTGGTATCAGAGCCTAATATGGCTGTAATTGATAGAAATTTGAATCTGAAAATTTTAATTTTTCGAACACTGTTACATCAATTTTTTTTCGAAACAGAAAATTAATTGAGGTTTTTGATTTTGTGGATGAAATTTTATCAAAATTGAATCGAAGGTGTAGGATTTAAAGTCGAATCTACTGTGATAAGCATCAGCTTTTAATTCCAAACACACAGAATTTAATTGAGAATTTTCAGATTTTTTTGAAAAAGTGTGTTCTTGAGGTTTTTGGTCGATTTTTGGTTTTTAATCGAGAATTAGCCAAAGTGATTTCACAAAAGTTGTTTCTGCTATTAAAACGAACCTTCGAAATCAATTTGAGGTCAATTCATGAATTTTTGTTAAAAATTTTGAATCTGAACTTGTTTTTTGTTGAAAAATGATGAAACTCGGGCAAAACTGCATTCTTAGTGTTATTCGAGTTTTATGAAAGCTTTATTCGAGTTTGATGAATGCTTCATTCGAGTTTTATGTATGCTTACTTCGAGTTTTATCCTTAACTGATCGAGTTGGATAAAGAGTTAATCGAGAACTTCATGTTTCATTCGAGTTGATCAAAGCATCAATCGAGAAACTTCATGTTTCATCCGAGTTGATCACAGACCAATTCGAGTTGGACTACAAGGTCATTCGAGTTTCATTCACTTCACATTCGAGTTGAATCATTCTTCATTCGAGATTCAATAAGCTTCATCCGAGTTCCATACTTAATCAATCGAGTATCATACTTAATAATTCGAGTTTAATCATTTTTCATTCGAGTTTTATAAAGCTTCATTCGAGTTTCAGTCATAACCATTCGAGTTTCATTCTTTTATCATTCGAGGTTGACTATATGACCTGCTCTGCTTAAATTGGTCATAACTTTCGACTGGAACATAGTTAGAAGGCCTACCATACGTCAAATCGAAGCTTAAACAAAGATTTAAATTTCTAGAACTGGCATAGCCAGTTCGGGTAAATTTTCGAGGTCCAATTCCACTCTAGAGAAATCAAGTTTGCAGGGGAGTTGAAAGAATATCAAGTAATAATGGTGAAGCGTCCAGCTGTGATGTACAGAGATAAAAATCGAAAGCTGAGAGCAATGAGGAGTATTGAATTAAACAAGTTCTGTGATGGAACCCTTCAGAAGGTTATGAGTGGGTTGAAGGGTAAATTAGCTGCTGATCAGAAAAGGAAAACTAAAAGAGGATCTCTCAATGCTTATGATAAGATGTTAGGAATAAATATTAAATAGAGATGAAACAATGATATTGTTTATTAGTTTAGGGATGTTATTGTAAATACACAATACTTGTGTATTGTGTATAAATGGGCATTGCATGTGTTACTGTTGAGGAGAGCTTGAAATTACATACACACATACGATTAGATCAGATTAGAGAGAAGGAGTGTCAAGCAAGAAAGTCAAGAACATCAATGTAATATTTCTTCTCTCATTAATCAAGCATTCGGTTTTATGTGTTGATAATAATTGTTCATATGATTGTTTTATGATGAATGAATTGTATGAAATATGAATTCACAATTGGTATCAGAGCCTAATATGGCTGTAATTGATTGAATTTTGAATCTGAAAATTTTAATTTTTCGAACACTGTTACATCAATTTTTTTTCGAAACAGAAAATTAATTGAGGTTTTTGATTTTGTGGATGAAATTTTATCAAAATTGAATCGAAGGTGTAGGATTTAAAGTCGAATCTACTGTGATAAGCATCAGCTTTTAATTCCAAACACACAGAATTTAATTGAGAATTTTCAGATTTTTTTGAAAAAGTGTGTTCTTGAGGTTTTTGGTCGATTTTTGGTTTTTAATCGAGAATTAGCCAAAGTGATTTCACAAAAGTTGTTTCTGCTATTAAAACGAACCTTCGAAATCAATTTGAGGTCAATTCATGAATTTTTGTTAAAAATTTTGAATCTGAACTTGTTTTTTGTTGAAAAATGATGAAACTCGGGCAAAACTGCATTCTTAGTGTTATTCGAGTTTTATGAAAGCTTTATTCGAGTTTGATGAATGCTTCATTCGAGTTTTATGTATGCTTAATTCGAGTTTTATCCTTAACTGATCGAGTTGGATAAAGAGTTAATCGAGAACTTCATGTTTCATTCGAGTTGATCAAAGCATCAATCGAGAAACTTCATGTTTCATCCGAGTTGATCACAGAGCAATTCGAGTTGGACTACAAGGTCATTCGAGTTTCATTCACTTCACATTCGAGTTGAATCATTCTTCATTCGAGATTCAATAAGCTTCATCCGAGTTCCATACTTAATCAATCGAGTATCATACTTAATAATTCGAGTTTAATCATTCTTCATTCGAGTTTTATAAAGCTTCATTCGAGTTTCAGTCATAACCATTCGAGTTTCATTCTTTTATCATTCGAGGTTGACTATATGACCTATTCTGCTTAAATTGGTCATAACTTTTGACTGGAACATAGTTAGAAGGCCTACCATACGTCAAATCGAAGCTTAAACAAAGATTTACATTTCTAGAACTGGCGTAGCCGGTTCGGGTAAATTTTCGAGGCCCAATTCCACTCTAGAGAAATCAAGTTTGCAGGGGAGTTGAAAGAATATCAAGTAATAATGGTGAAGCGTCCAGCTGTGATGTACAGAGATAAAAATCGAAAGCTGAGAGCAATGAGGAGTATTGAATTAAACAAGTTCTGTGATGGAACCCTTCAGAAGGTGATGAGTGGGTTGAAGGGTAAATTAGCTGCTGATCAGAAGAGGAAAACTAAAAGAGGAGCTCTCAATGCTTATGATAAGATGTTAGGAATAAATATTAAATAGAGATGAAACAATTATATTGTTTATTAGTTTAGGGATGTTATTGTAAATACACAATACTTGTGTATTGTGTATAAATGGGCATTGCATGTGTTACTGTTGAGGAGAGCTTGAAATTACATACACACATACGATTAGATCAGATTAGAGAGAAGGAGTGTCAAGCAAGAAAGTCAAGAACATCAATGTAATATTTCTTCTCTCATTAATCAAGCATTCGGTTTTATGTGTTGATAATAATTGTTCATATGATTGTTTTATGATGAATGAATTGTATGAAATATGAATTCACAATTGGTATCAGAGCCTAATATGGCTGTAATTGATTGAATTTTGAATCTGAAAATTTTAATTTTTCGAACACTGTTACATCAATTTTTTTTCGAAACAGAAAATTAATTGAGGTTTTTGATTTTGTGGATGAAATTTTATCAAAATTGAATCGAAGGTGTAGGATTTAAAGTCGAATCTACTGTGATAAGCATCAGCTTTTAATTCCAAACACACAGAATTTAATTGAGAATTTTCAGATTTTTTTGAAAAAGTGTGTTCTTGAGGTTTTTGGTCGATTTTTGGTTTTTAATCGAGAATTAGCCAAAGTGATTTCACAAAAGTTGTTTCTGCTATTAAAACGAACCTTCGAAATCAATTTGAGGTCAATTCATGAATTTTTGTTAAAAATTTTGAATCTGAACTTGTTTTTTGTTGAAAAATGATGAAACTCGGGCAAAACTGCATTCTTAGTGTTATGCGAGTTTTATGAAAGCTTTATTCGAGTTTGATGAATGCTTCATTCGAGTTTTATGTATGCTTAATTCGAGTTTTATCCTTAACTGATCGAGTTGGATAAAGAGTTAATCGAGAACTTCATGTTTCATTCGAGTTGATCAAAGCATCAATCGAGAAACTTCATGTTTCATCCGAGTTGATCACAGAGCAATTCGAGTTGGACTACAAGGTCATTCGAGTTTCATTCACTTCACATTCGAGTTGAATCATTCTTCATTCGAGATTCAATAAGCTTCATCCGAGTTCCATACTTAATCAATCGAGTATCATACTTAATAATTCGAGTTTAATCATTCTTCATTCGAGTTTTATAAAGCTTCATTCGAGTTTCAGTCATAACCATTCGAGTTTCATTCTTTTATCATTCGAGGTTGACTATATGACCTATTCTGCTTAAATTGGTCATAACTTTTGACTGGAACATAGTTAGAAGGCCTACCATACGTCAAATCGAAGCTTAAACAAAGATTTACATTTCTAGAACTGGCGTAGCCGGTTCGGGTAAATTTTCGAGGCCCAATTCCACTCTAGAGAAATCAAGTTTGCAGGGGAGTTGAAAGAATATCAAGTAATAATGGTGAAGCGTCCAGCTGTGATGTACAGAGATAAAAATCGAAAGCTGAGAGCAATGAGGAGTATTGAATTAAACAAGTTCTGTGATGGAACCCTTCAGAAGGTGATGAGTGGGTTGAAGGGTAAATTAGCTGCTGATCAGAAGAGGAAAACTAAAAGAGGAGCTCTCAATGCTTATGATAAGATGTTAGGAATAAATATTAAATAGAGATGAAACAATTATATTGTTTATTAGTTTAGGGATGTTATTGTAAATACACAATACTTGTGTATTGTGTATAAATGGGCATTGCATGTGTAACTGTTGAGGAGAGCTTGAAATTACATACACACATACGATTAGATCAGATTAGAGAGAAGGAGTGTCAAGCAAGAAAGTCAAGAACATCAATGTAATATTTCTTCTCTCATTAATCAAGCATTCGGTTTTATGTGTTGATAATAATTGTTCATATGATTGTTTTATGATGAATGAATTGTATGAAATATGAATTCACAATTGGTATCAGAGCCTAATATGGCTGTAATTGATTGAATTTTGAATCTGAAAATTTTAATTTTTCGAACACTGTTACATCAATTTTTTTTCGAAACAGAAAATTAATTGAGGTTTTTGATTTTGTGGATGAAATTTTATCAAAATTGAATCGAAGGTGTAGGATTTAAAGTCGAATCTACTGTGATAAGCATCAGCTTTTAATTCCAAACACACAGAATTTAATTGAGAATTTTCAGATTTTTTTGAAAAAGTGTGTTCTTGAGGTTTTTGGTCGATTTTTGGTTTTTAATCGAGAATTAGCCAAAGTGATTTCACAAAAGTTGTTTCTGCTATTAAAACGAACCTTCGAAATCAATTTGAGGTCAATTCATGAATTTTTGTTAAAAATTTTGAATCTGAACTTGTTTTTTGTTGAAAAATGATGAAACTCGGGCAAAACTGCATTCTTAGTGTTATTCGAGTTTTATGAAAGCTTTATTCGAGTTTGATGAATGCTTCATTCGAGTTTTATGTATGCTTAATTCGAGTTTTATCCTTAACTGATCGAGTTGGATAAAGAGTTAATCGAGAACTTCATGTTTCATTCGAGTTGATCAAAGCATCAATCGAGAAACTTCATGTTTCATCCGAGTTGATCACAGAGCAATTCGAGTTGGACTACAAGGTCATTCGAGTTTCATTCACTTCACATTCGAGTTGAATCATTCTTCATTCGAGATTCAATAAGCTTCATCCGAGTTCCATACTTAATCAATCGAGTATCATACTTAATAATTCGAGTTTAATCATTCTTCATTCGAGTTTTATAAAGCTTCATTCGAGTTTCAGTCATAACCATTCGAGTTTCATTCTTTTATCATTCGAGGTTGACTATATGACCTACTCTGCTTAAACTGGTCATAACTTTCGACTGGAACATAGTTAGAAGGCCTACCATACGTCAAATCGAAGCTTAAACAAAGATTTACATTTCTAGAACTGGCGTAGCCGGTTCGGGTAAATTTTCAAGGCCCAATTCCACTCTAGAGAAATCAAGTTTGCAGGGGAGTTGAAAGAATATCAAGTAATAATGGTGAAGCGTCCAGCTGTGATGTACAGAGATAAAAATCGAAAGCTGAGAGCAATGAGGAGTATTGAATTAAACAAGTTCTGTGATGGAACCCTTCAGAAGGTGATGAGTGGGTTGAAGGGTAAATTAGCTGCTGATCAGAAGAGGAAAACTAAAAGAGGAGCTCTCAATGCTTATGATAAGATGTTAGGAATAAATATTAAATAGAGATGAAACAATTATATTGTTTATTAGTTTAGGGATGTTATTGTAAATACACAATACTTGTGTATTGTGTATAAATGGGCATTGCATGTGTTACTATTGAGGAGAGCTTGAAATTACATACACACATACGATTAGATCAGATTAGAGAGAAGGAGTGTCAAGCAAGAAAGTCAAGAACATCAATGCAATATTTCTTCTCTCATTAATCAAGCATTCGGTTTTATGTGTTGATAATAATTGTTCATATGATTGTTTTATGATGAATGAATTGTATGAAATATGAATTCACAATTGGTATCAGAGCCTAATATGGCTGTAATTGATTGAATTTTGAATCTGAAATATTTAATTTTTCGAACACTCTTACATCAATTTTTTTTCGAAACAGAAAATTAACTGAGGTTTTTGATTTTATGGATGACATTTTATCAAAATTGAATCGAAGGTGTAGGATTTAAAGTCGAATCTACTGTGATAAGCATCAGCTTTTAATTCCAAACACACAGAATTTAATTGAGAATTTTCAGATTTTTTTGAAAAAGTGTGTTCTTGAGGTTTTTGGTCGATTTTTGGTTTTTAATCGAGAATTAGCCAAAGTGATTTCACAAATGTTGTTTCTGCTATTAAAACGAACCTTCGAAATCAATTTGAGGTCAATTCATGAATTTTTGTTAAAAATTTTGAATCTGAACTTGTTTTTTGTGGAAAAATGATGAAACTCGGGCAAAACTGCATTCTTAGAGTTATTCAAGTTTTATGAAAGCTTTATTCGAGTTTGATGAATGCTTCATTCGAGTTTTATGTATGCTTAATTCGAGTTTTATCCTTAACTGATCGAGTTGGATAAAGAGTTAATCGAGAACTTCATGTTTCATTCGAGTTGATCAAAGCATCAATCTAGAAACTTCATGGTTCATCCGAGTTGATAACAGTGCAATTCGAGTTGCACTACAAGGTCATTCGAGTTTCATTCACTTCACATTCGAGTTGAATCATTCTTCGTTCGAGATTCAATATGCTTCATCCGAGTTCCATACTTAATCAATCAAGGATCATACTTAATAATTCGAGTTTAATCATTCTTCATTCGAGTTTTATAAAGCTTCATTCGAGTTTCAGTCATAACCATTCGAGTTTCATTCTTTTATCATTCGAGGTTGACTATATGGCCTATTCTGCTTAAATTGGTCATAACTTTTGACTGGAACATAGTTAGAAGGCCTACCATACGTCAAATCGAAGCTTAAACATTACATTTCTAGAACCGGCGTAGCCGGTTCGGGTAAATTTTCGAGGCCCAATTCCACTCTAGAGAAATCAAGTGTGCAGGGGAGTTGAAAGAATATCAAGAAATAATGGTGAAGCGTCCAGCTGTGATGTAAAGAGATAAAAATCGAAAGCTGAGAGCAATGAGGAGTACTGAATTAAACAAGTTCTGTGATGGAACCCTTCAGAAGGTGATGAGTGGGTTGAAGGGTAAATTAGCTGCTGATCAGAAGAGGAAAACTAAAAGAAGAGCTCTCAATGCTTATTATAAGATGTTAGGAATAAATATTAAATAGAGATGAAACAATTATATTGTTTATTAGTTTAGGGATGTTATTGTAAATACACAATACTTGTGTATTGTGTATAAATGGGCATTGCATGTGTTACTGTTGAGGAGAGCTTTAAATTACATACACACATACGATTAGATCAGATTAGAGAGAAGGAGTGTCAATCAAGAAAGTCAAGAACATCAATGTAATATTACTTCTCTCATTAATCAAGCATTCGGTTTATGTGTAGATAATAATTGTTCATATGATTGTTTTATGATGAATGAATTGTATGAAATATGAATTCACAATTGGTATCAGAGCCTAATATGGCTGTAATTGATTGAATTTTGAATCTGAAAATTTTAATTTTTCGAACACTGTTACATCAAATTTTTTTCGAAACAGAAAATTAATTGAGGTTTTTGATTTTGTGGATGAAATTTTATCAAAATTGAATCGAAGGTGTAGGATTTAAATTCGAATCTACTGTGATAAGCATCAGCTTTTAATTCCAAACACACAGAATTTAATTGAGAATTTTTAGATTTTTTTGAAAAAGTGTGTTCTTGAGGTTTTTGGTCGATTTTTGGTTTTTAATCGAGACTTAGCCAAAGTGATTTCACAAAAGTTGTTTCTGCTATTAAAACGAACCTTCGAAATCAATTTGAGGTCAATTCATGAATTTTTGTTAAAAATTTATAATCTGAACTTGTTTTTTCTTGAAAAATGATGAAACTCGGGCAAAACTGCATTCTTAGTGTTATGCGAGTTTTATGAAAGCTTTATTCGAGTTTGATGAATGCTTCATTCGAGTTTTATGTATGCTTAATTCGAGTTTTATCCTTAACTGATCGAGTTGGATAAAGAGTTAATCGAGAACTTCATGTTTCATTCGAGTTGATCAAAGAATCAATCGAGAAACTTCATGTTTCATCCGAGTTGATCACAGAGCAATTCGAGATGGACTACAAGGTCATTCGAGTTTCATGCACTTCACATTCGAGTTGAATCATTCTTCATTCGAGATTCAATAAGCTTCATCCGAGTTCCATACTTAATCAATCGAGTATCATACTTAATAATTCGAGTTTAATCATTCTTCATTCGAGTTTTATAAAGCTTCATTCGAGTTTCAATCATAACCATTCGAGTTTCATTCTTTTATCATTCGAGGTTGACAATATGACCTATTCTGCTTAAGTTGGTCATAACTTTTGACTGGAACATAGTTAGAAGGCCTACCATACGTCAAATCGAAGCTTAAACAAAGATTTACATTTCTAGAACTTGCGTAGCCGGTTTGGGTAAATTTTCGAGGCCCAATTCCACTCTAGAGAAATCAAGTTTGCAGGGGAGTTGAAAGAATATCAAGTAATAATGGTGAAGCGTCAAGCTGTGATGTACAGAGATAAAAATCGAAAGCTGAGAGCAATGAGGAGTATAGAATTAAACAAGTTCTGTGATGGAACCCTTCAGAAGGTGATGAGTGGGTTGAAGGGTAAATTAGCTGCTGATCAGAAGCGGAAAACTAAAAGAGGAGCTCCCCATGCTTATGATAAGATGTTAGGAATAAATATTAAATAGAGATGAAACAATTATATTGTTTATTAGTTTAGGGATGTTATTGTAAATACACAACACGTGTGTATTGTGTATAAATGGGCATTGCATGTGTTACTATTGAGGAGAGCTTGAAATTACATACACACATACGATTAGATCAGATTAGAGAGAAGGAGTGTCAAGCAAGAAAGTCAAGAACATCAATGTAATATTTCTTTTCTCATTAATCAAGCATTCGGTTTTATGTGTTGATAATAATTGTTCATATGATTGTTTTATGATGAATGAATTGTATGAAATATGAATTCACAATTGGTATCAAAGCCTAATATGGCCGTAATTCTTTGAATTTTGAATCTGAAAATTTTAATTTTTCGAACACTATTACATCAATTTTTTTTCGAAACAGAAAATTAATTAAGGTTTTTGATTTTGTGGATGAAATTTTATCAAAATTGAATCGAAGGTGTAGGATTTAAAGTCGAATCTACTGTGATAAGCATCAGCTTTTAATTCCAAACACACAGAATTTAATTGAGAATTTTCAGACTTTTTTGAAAAAGTGTGTTCTTGAGATTTTTGGTCGATTTTTGGTTTTTAATCGAGAATTACCCAAGTGATTTCTCAAAAGTTGTTTCTGCTATTAAAACGAACCTTCGAAATCAATTTGAGGTCAATTCATGAATTTTTATTAAAAATTTTTAATGTGAACTTGTTTTTTGTTGAAAAATGATGAAACTCGGGCAAAACTGCATTCTTAGTGTTATTCGAGTTTTATGAAAGCTTTATTCGAGTTTGATGAATGCTTCATTCGAGTTTTATGTATGCTTAATTCGAGTTTTATCCTTAACTGATCGAGTTGGATAAAGAGTTAATCGAGAACTTCATGTTTCATTCGAGTTGATCAAAGCATCAATCGAGAACTTCATGTTTCATTCGAGTTGATCAAAGCATCAATCGAGAAACTTCATGTTTCATCCGAGTTGATCACAGAGCAATTCGAGTTGGACTACAAGGTCATTCGAGTTTCATTCACTTCACATTCGAGTTGAATCATTCTTCATTCGAGATTCAATAAGCTTCATCCGAGTGCCATACTTAATCAATCGAGTATCATACTTAATAATTCGAGTTTAATCATTCTTCATTCGAGTTTTATAAAGCTACATTCGAGTTTCAGTCATAACCATTCGAGTTTCATTCTTTTATCATTCGAGGTTGACTATATGACCTATTCTGCTTAAATTTGTCATAACTTTTGACTGGAACATAGTTAGAAGGCCTACCATACGTCAAATCGAAGCTTAAACAAAGATTTACATTTATAGAACTGGCGTAGCCGGTTCGGGTAAATTTTCGAGGCCCAATTCCACTCTAGAGAAATCAAGTTTGCAGGGGAGTTGAAAGAATATCAAGTAATAATGGTGAAGCGTCCAGCTGTGATGTACCGAGATAAAAATCGAAAGCTGAGAGCAATGAGGAGTATTGAATTAAATAAGTTCTGTGATGGAACCCTTCAGAAGGTGATGAGTGGGTTGAAGGGTAAATTAGCTGCTGATCAGAAGAGGGAAACTAAAAGAGGAGCTCTCAATGCTTATGATAAGATGTTAGGAATAAATATTAAATTGAGATGAAACAATTATATTGTTTATTAGTTTAGGGATGTTATTGTAAATACACAATACTTGTATATTGTGTATAAATGGGCATTGCATGTGTTTCTGTTTAGGAGAGCTTGTAATTACATACACACAT
>JAANYP010004071.1:19410-50375 GCA_020465985.1 Centrapalus pauciflorus
TTGCACAAAAGAAGGATAAGAACATACGTCACGCACATATATACGCTATATACGGATCCCGTTATATCGCGGGTTCGACACCGATACCCGACCCCAATATCAAAAATCCACTATTTATATCATTAAATCCCATTTAATCTCGTGAATCCATAATTATAATTTATCCACTAAAATTATATCCCGAATCCACGTAATTCCCCGTCCCGACACGTATAATCCACTATACGGGACGCAATTGGACCAACGCAATAATCGCTATTATAATTAGTCAATAGGATAATTACACGTACCTGCTCGGGAGTCGGGGTGTTACAAATCCTCCCCCCTTACAAAGATTCCGTCCCGGAATCTAACTCTGACTCTGGAACAGAAAAGGATAACGACTCCGCATCTCAGATTCGGGTTCCCAAGTTGCGCTGGTACCCTTATGGTGTCTCCATTGAATGAGTACCAATGATATCTCTTTATTGCGCAACCTCTTCACCTTGCGATCAGTAATCATCTCTGGCTGCTCAGCATATCTCAACTGATCATCCACGGATATCTCTGATAAAGGCACATACTGATCCTCCTTAGCTAAACACTTTCTCAGATGGCTCACATGGAATGTATCATGAACACCGGCTAACTCTGGCGGCAATCTCAACCGGTAGGCCTGATCTCTGACCCTGGCAATTATCTCAAACGGCCCTATATACCTCGGACTCAACTTGCCCCGGTGCCTGAAACGAATAACACCCTTCCATGGAGACACTTTCAACAACACTTGATCCCCAACACTGAATTCGAGCTCTGAAGTACGGCGGTCAGCATAGCACTTCTGACGGCTCTGCGCAACACGCATATGCTCCCGGATCACAGCTACTTTATCACTCGTCTCCTGAAGTAGCTCGGGCCCACTGATCGGTCGCTCACCGACCTCACCCCAACACACGGGGGTTAGACACTTACGGCCATATAATGCTTCGAACGGTGCCATCTTAATCGAGGCATGGTATCTATTATTATAAGCAAACTCTACTAATGGGAGATGCACATCCCAGCTACCTCTGAAGTCTATGGCACATGCTCTCAACATGTCCTCAAGTGTCTGGTTGGTGCGCTCGGTCTGCCCATCTGTCTGAGGCCTGTAAGCTGTGCTCAGCTGAACCCGGGTACCCAGCTCTCTCTGGAAGCTCTGCCAAAACTGCGAGGTGAATCGAGTATCGCGAACAGAAGTAATCGACTTCGGAATCCCATGTCGCGACACCAGCTCATCAATATACAGCCACGCTAGCTGGTCCATCGTGATCGTACCCCGAACAACAAGGAAATGCGCACTCTTAGTCAACCGGTCCACTATGACCCAGATCATGTCGTTCCCACGCACAGTACAAGGAAGTCGGACGATGAAATCCATCGTAATGTGGTACCACTTCCACTCAGGAATCTCCAGTGGCTGTAGACGGCCGTGCGGTTTCTGATGCTCACTTTTAACCCGCAAACATGTCATACACTGCTCGACATAACGGCCCACGTCTCTTTTCATACCCGGCCACCAGTAGAACTCTCGGAGATCTCGGTACATCTTGGTGCTCCCAGGATGAATAGACAACCTCGACTTATGCGACTCATCAAGGATCAGCTGTCGCAAGTTCCCAACTCTGGGAACCCAAACTCTGCCTCTCAACATATACAAACCCCGGTCATCCCTGACCAACGCCTCGGTCTGCCCCACCAACCTCTCTCTCTTCACATTCTGCTCCCGCAGACCCTCTATCTGTGCCAATCTCAGACTGTCAATCAGGGTAGAGGTGATCTCGAGTCTCACAGCTCGGGAGGTAACTGTCTGGGCACACGCCTTACGACTCAAGGCGTCAGCTACAACGTTTGCCTTCCCAGGGTGATACTGTATCTCACAGTCATAATCTTTCAGAAGCTCTAAACTGCGTCTCTGTCGCATGTTCAACTCCTTTTGACTGAAAAGATACTGTAGGCTCTTATGATCCGTATAAACCACAAACTGGGACCCATATAGATAATGTCGCCATATCTTTAGCGCAAAGACTATGGCATCCAACTCAAGATCATGGACAGTATGATTCTCCTCATATGTTTTCAGCTGTCTCGAAGCGTAGGCAATCACCTTGCCCCGCTGCATCAACACACAACCCAGCCCTGTCCCTGATGCATCACAGTACACAGCGAAATCATCCGTACCCTCGGGCAAGGCTAACACCGGCGCCTGGCACAATCGAGCTCTCAACTCGGCAAAGGCAGTCTCCTGCTCGTCATTCCACTTGAATGGTACGCCCTGCCGTGTCAATCTCGTCAACGGCATGGCTATCCGCGAAAAATTCTGAATGAACCGTCTGTAGTAGCCTGCTAATCCCAGGAAACTACGAATCTCTGGCACGGTCTTAGGCTGCTCCCAACTCATCACAGCCTCGATCTTCGCAGGATCCACTTTGATGCCCTCGCTGCTCACAATATGGCCCAAGAACTGCACTTCTCGGAGCCAAAACTCGCACTTCGAAAATTTCGCATAAAGTCTCTCTTTCTGCAGCACGCTTAGGACCTCCCTCAAGTGCTGCTCATGCTCCTCAGCGCTCCTCGAGTAGATCAATATGTCGTCTATGAACACGATCACAAATCGATCCAACATGGCTCTACACACCCTATTCATAAAATCCATGAAGGCTGCGGGTGCGTTAGTCAGTCCGAATGGCATGACTAGAAACTCATAGTGTCCATAGCGCGTCCTGAAGGCTGTCTTGGGCACATCCTCTTCCCTGACCTTCAGCTGATGATATCCAGATCGCAAATCAATCTTCGAGAAGAAGCTAGATCCCTGTAGCTGATCGAATAAATCGTCGATTCGCGGAAGTGGATATCTATTCTTCACTGTCACTTTATTTAACTCCCGATAATCGATACACATTCGCATGGTACCGTCTTTCTTCTTCACAAACAACACCGATGCTCCCCACGGTGATGAGCTCGGACGGATAAATCCCTTATCCAGCAACTCCTGAAGCTGAGTCATCATCTCTCGCATCTCAGTGGGTGCCAGCCTGTAAGGCGTCTTCGCAATCGGCACCGCTCCAGGGATAAGGTCGATCCGGAACTCTACCTGGCGATCTGGCGGTAGCCCAGGTAGCTCATCTGGGAATACCTCAGGGTAGTCTCGCACTACAGGTACATCCCTTACCTTCGTCTTCTCCTTCTGGGCATCAATCACATAAGCCAAGAAGGTTTCGCAACCCTTGGTCACGTATCTCTGAGCTCTAATCATCGAGATGATCCCAATCTCCCCCTTTCGTCTCTCCCCGTAAACTGTCACGGCCTCGGCCTCAGAAATCGGTATCCTGATCATCTTCTTTGCACAAAGAATATCTGCCTGACGGGCTGTCATCCAGTCCATACCGACGATCACATCGAAACTGCTGATCTCGATAGGCAGTAAATCGATCAAGAATCGGTGAGTATCGATCTCGAGTACACACTCTCGATAAATACGGCTCACTAAAGCGGTACTGCTGTCTACCCTCTCGACAATCAATGGCACAGATAATACAGTAGGAACAACAGTAAAATAAGCACAGAAGGACACTGACACATAAGAGCGATCGGCTCCAGAATCAAATAAGACTCGCGCACGCAAGCCATTCAGAATATACGTACCCGTAACAACATCTGGAGCATCTCTGGCCTCCTCAGCTGTGGCCTGGAACACCCGGCCTCTGGCTCTCGGAGCTGCATCCCTGCGGGAGGTGGAAGAAGAAGGCTCGACTCTAGCACCGCTCGTGCTCGCTCCCGGTACTACTGGTGCTGTCTCTGGGCAGTCTCTCATGCGATGGCCCGGCTTCCCACATCGGAAGCATAATGCCTCTGGGGCTGTGCAGGCTGTAGCTGTGTGGCCGAACTGGCCACATCTAAAACACCGAAACTGATCACTGGCACACGGTCCGGCATGCCTGCGGTGGCATCTCGGACAATCTCGCTCTCCGGATAAACTGTCAGCTCTACTCCCCGATGCCCGGGACCCCTGCCCAACACTGCTCTGACTGGCCGCATGACTGTCTCTCTGACCCCGTCCCCGGGATCTCTCATCCCGACCCCTATCTCTGCCTCTGTCCCTGCCTCGGTCCCTACGCGGACCTGAACTCTGCTCCTGCTGACGGCCCTGCTCGGGCTGCTGATCCCTCGGCTCGCGCCAGTAACTAGACTGCTCAGTGGCTCCCGTACGCTGTCTCTGAGTAGGCGGCTGCTCTCGCTGCCTCTCGATCTCTCGCTCTCTCATGCGAGCTAATTCTAGCGCCCTAGCAAAAGAGGACGTCTCCTGTAGTCCCACAAACTCCCTGATATCTGGTCTCAGGCCGTCAACAAAGGCATCGGCCTTGCGCCTCTCTGTATTCACATGCTGCGGCGCGAACTGGGAGTACTCATTGAAGCGATCCACATACTGCTGCACGGACAGATCCCTCTGCTGTAAGTGGAGGAAACGGCGCTCCATCTCTCGCTGCTCATCACGGGGTGCATACTGAATTTCAAACATGTCCTTAAACTGAGCCCAGGACATCGCATATGCACGAGAATCAGACATGGAAGACTCGATAGATCCCCACCACTGTGAGGCTCCACCCCTCAACTGATACGTGGCATACCCTACCATGTCTTTCGGGTCCACATGAGCAACCCGAAATGCAGACTCAATCTCGCGCTCCCACGCGAGTGCCATCCCTGGCTCACCCCCGCCTCTGAACTCTGGAGGATTCCCAGTCATGAAATCCTTAAATGAACCCCCTCGCTGAGATGTAGTGGAAGAGGCACCTACACCCGTGCCCGTATCCTGACCATCCCCAGAACGTGGCCCCGTATCATGCCTCTGCTCTCTCTCCTGTCTATAGAACTCTGTAAGAACCCCAAACAACTCTGACTTGCGGATATACTCATCATCACCCGGCGGCTTACCCGCGCCAGAACCCTCTCCCTGGTCTGCCATACTGATCTGCACAAAACAAGGCAATTAAGCACAAGAAATAGGTCTCCCAGCGTTATACACTAAGCCAGGATAATTAAATCCTCTAGTATCCGTCACCGGAATACTCCCCAAGAATCTGAACACGGTCTAAGCTCAAGCATCCACTGATACTCAATACTAAAACCACAAGCTCTGATACCATACATGTAACACCCTCTAATCCCAACTAAAAGCCACGTCATTTACAATACACATGTGGCATTAACGCAATCACAATCCATCACACATGTCAAGGGTTTACACAAACACTGATTAATTAAAACATTTCACAACATAATCATAATATCCAAAAGTCAACCCGACATACAAAACCCGACCCGGACCCAAATATTCACATACGAATCCAGTATCATTTGTCCCAAAGTTTCTAGCAAAGTATCACATACAGCTAACAAAAGCAGAATCTCCCGATCGCAGCAAGTCAAGCTCCTATCGTCGCTCAGGAGCTGGCGGTCCTATCTTCGGTCCCCCTGATACACACATCAGACTCGAATACGTAAGCTTCGCAGCTCGTGAGTACACAAGGGTTAGACACTGCACAATTCACATAATCACACATCGCATGTCACATGGCAGCCCTACACTACGTGGCATAACACATGCCAACGAGCCTCTAATCAGAGACCCTAGAGATCCAATATAGAAAGAGATACTCATCTCGATTGGGGATCCCTCCCCCCCTGGAGCCAAACCACGCCCGTGGAAGCTAACAGGAATAACGGCCGCATATATATATATATATATATATATATATATATATATATGGGAACCCTTCACAGGGTCAAACAGAGCTACACAGCTCCCACGATACTCATCGCAATATATAGTAATGGATCTCAAATATAACACATAGTAAGAAAGAAAGATCATACCTGAGGGGCAACTCGCAGTGCCCAACACAATCACAACAATAATATATGCACATATTATGACTCGATAAAAGTAGGCCATTTGAAAAGAACTCGTGTACTCACCTGGATCACCCTGCACAATTTCCCTAACTGTCTGATCCGAACCCGGCCCGTAACAATCTCTGGGAACCCCTGTACACAAATTAATTCTCCCAGATTAATCTCGATTATCCCATAACTGTTAATATACCCAAATGAACCCACAAAACAACCCAACGGACCCCCAAAGCCCAAACCGACCCAAGCCCGCAGAAGCCCGATCGCGGCCGCACTGGCCCGATCGCGGCCCGCGCTCCCCAAGAACATCGCGGCCGCGCTAGGCGCGTCGCGGTCACGCTCACGATACAGAACAGGTCCCCTGTTCGCTGTTTCAGTTCTGTCCAGGGGGTTTTAACCCCACAACCTCGATTCCCAGCAGCTAATTTACACATAAATGATGCTAGAACACTACTAACTCAATTCCACAACAATTCCCAACATATCTCAATGTTTATCACACAAAATCACATCTAATTTGGAGAAATTCTTACCTTAAACTCAAGAACACACTTTGGAGGCTTTAAATATGAATTTGCAACTTCAATCACTTGATTTGGATCCAATTTGAAGCTCCAGCAGAAAGAGAACCACACACACACACCTATTTCAGATTTTTGCACAAAAGAGAAGATAAGGAACACGTCACACATACATATACGCTATATACGGATCCCGTTATATCGCGGGTTCGACACCGATACCCGACCCCAATATCAAAAATCCACTATTTATATCAATAAATCCCATTTAATCTCGTGAATCCATAATTATAATTTATCCACTAAAATTATATCCCGAATCCACGTAATTCCCCGTCCCGACACGTATAATCCACTATACGGGACGCAATTGGACCAACGCAATAATCGCTATTATAATTAGTCAATAGGATAATTACACGTACCTGCTCGGGAGTCGGGGTGTTACAAGAAGTCTATAATTAATACATGGAACTCATCAAGATAAACCGACTCGTAGCAACTTACTTAAAAGGGGGTTGCTTTTTCATTCATCTTCTTGTTCTCTGTGTGGGTATGTTTTGGAATCTGAGGACCATTTGTGTCGTAGATGTAATTTATTCAGAGAATTGTTTGATGATTTTAAAAGGTGGTGGGGTGTTAGAGAACCTTCTTGTGGCTCGGCTGCGGCCCTATTATGTTGGGGATTTGAATTGGGCTTTTGCGGTATTACTTTGGAGGCGTTTTCGGCTTCAGTTTTAGTATTATGTTGGGTGTTTTGGAAGATAAGGAATAATGTGTTATTTACACAAGATTCTCGGGCGATTCATTCTCCATTTGGCATGGTGCAAGCTTGGACTTTTTTTTGGTTATCTACTCGGGGGAAGATGCGTAAAAAATTGTGTTGGAGCTCTTGGTTGAGTAACCCTGTTTCGGAAATCTCTTGTTAGCTAATTTTTTATTTTATTTTTTATTTTTTCTTTTCTTTTCCTGGTGACAATCTTGTATGCTCTGTATATCTCTAGCTCCTTGCTAGAGTTTATGAGTTTTGGTTTAATACATCTCTGCAGTTAAAAAAAAAAAAACTTAATTCTATAAAAAGGTTCCTTAAATTTTTTTTTTTGGAACTGTAACAATTATATTAAAAAAAATTCAAGCAAGATGCTAGAGACAATACAAGGAAAAAGGAAATACAGAAAAATAAAACCATCACCAAGATACAAGATGACAAAGAAAAAGAAAACCAAACATCACAACCTTACGAACAGCGAACTAAGCAGAAGCTTCCAAGAACGGATCACAAAGCTAAGGGTTCCAGCTCAGTTTTTTACGCAACTTCCCTCTAACATATAACAAAAAAAGACCGTGCTTGAACCATCCCAAGAGAAGAGTCACCCACCTTCGAGCCATTGGGAAAGGCAATGGTGTTCCTAATCCTTCAAATGACCCAACATAGAACTAGAACGACATAGAAAAAGTCTCCAAAGTTGAACCAGTAAAACCCAGATCAAACCCCCAACATAGTAAAGAAGTTGTTGAGTCGCAATACAGTTCACGCACTCACCACCAACTTTTGAAGCCATTAATCAATTCTCTAGAAGTACTACAAGTACGAAACAAGTGATCCTCAGATTCCAAAGCAACCTCACATAAAGGACAATTAGATGATTGAAAAAGGATCCTTAATTATATAACCTTGGTGGCCCCCCCTTATATAACCTTGGTGGCCCCTGCTTCTGTCTCTTCGGTTTCTCTTTGTCTTCGGGCTTCAATTCTTCAATCTACTGATTCGTTCTTTCATAATTTAATAATTTATATATTTTTATTTTATATTGTGTATATGTCCCCCGACTATATATATGCCAGATCGAGATGATCACAAGCATGATCATTTTTACATCGATCTTTTATTAAAGTACAAATTAATTTGATATTATTCAATGTGTTGGCAGACATGTCGTAAATTTAGTTCCATCAAATATTTTAAGGTGATTAAAATTTATCAAAAACCAAAATGAATTCACATTAATTTTAGTTCCATCAAATATTTTTTGGTATCTTGGGAGTTGATGCATGCATGGTTAACAAAAGTGTGGCTGATCGACTCTGACTAGTAGTCGTAGAGTTAATTTGCCTAATTAAGTTGACAGTTGTAACCTTAACATGAGTATGTAGTTAAAGTACACAATTCCATCACTACATTAATTAAACTAAAACTCCTTTCTCCTTAATTAAATAACAACCTAACTTTTTTTTTTTAACAACAAAAAGCAAAACTAGAAGAAAGCTTCGGCAATGTCATCACCCGCTACTAAAACACCCAAAATTTATTATCATAACATAACCAAATTAGTTCAGTAGCTAGCAAGAAGCTAGCAAAGATACAACCAACCTATTTTTCTCTATAACATTGGAATACAATACATGGTGGCCTGGTGGGTGGGTTTACGTACTTGCATATTGAATCTTTCAACCATCAAAAACAAGATGATCATGTGATACATAATATATTATATTATTCTTATCTATAAATACTAATAAAATAAAAACTATACTCATTTACTGTGAAATCACGTGTTAGTTTTAAAAATAATAAATAAATGAAAACTATATTTATCCAAATATAATATAATCTATTTTTTAAATTCAAATCAAACCAAATCAACAAAATCTAATACTGTAATTACTTATTAATTATAATATAATAAAATAAAAGTTTAAAAAAATAATTACTATTCATATATATTTAGAAATATATAAAGTTAACAGGTCATAATGATATATATACTTTTGTTTAAAAAAATAATATTTATATCTTAACTTTTAATTTAATATATTTAAAATATCCGCGTAATACGCGGGTAAATAAACTAGTATCTACAATAATACAAAGAAAGAATGAATGCTTTAAAAATACGAGAGGGTTCGTTCCCTAAAAAAAAAAGGAAGTGATTTGTATATAATAGAAATTTGTTATATACAATAATGTTATATGAAAGACTATTTTTATTTTTATTTTTAGAGGGTAAAACGTAATGATGATAAAAATATTAATAGAGTAAAATAGTCATTATATATAAATTTATTGCGTATGTCAAAGGTTTGTTCAGTAAAAATGGAATTGAGGGGGGATTTGTGGAACTTAGTAAATTAAAAAAGCAGGTGCAGGGAGCGTGGGTAGGTAGAGAATTTAGTTTAATTATTACACATATCCATCTCCCTCTTATAATCATAAATTCATAATCCTCCACAAATCACGATCCACGTTGTTTGGTCCGTCAACTTCCCCCCTTTTTTGTATAATTTAAGGATTTTTATTTTATATTTTAAATTTATATTGTACTTATAATAAATAATTTATTTTCTTGTTATAATTATAATAATCGTTGATTATAATAAAAATACGAAATTAATATAAGAATATATAAAATACAATCAAAGTGTTACCTTTTATAATTTAAAAATGGAAAAGGAAAGTATATAAATATTTTTTTCTATTTATTATTAGTAAATTTATAATTGTAATTACGAAAAAATCAAATTTTAGAAGAACATGAGAGTGACATACAGCAGGATATGTTCTACTTTATCAATGAATATAGATACACATGATATTCTAGAAAATAAATTATTTCTTCACATTTTTCATCCTCCATATTTCACAAAATTCAAATCTTTGACAAACCCAATCCTTATAAGACAAAAGATTTAATGCCAACTAACTCGGCCACCATGTTCACTAGCCCCGAATCATTGATCCATTTTACTACTTGATAATAGGATCTTGTAGACGAAATTGGTTTTTTTAGTGACCTCACAATAAAAACCTGTTTCGACTTAAAAATCTGGTAATTTCACATAAATGAAACAAACAAAATTATATAAAAACAGTTCAAAAACCATTTTTTTAACAACAAATTTTATTAGAAATAACAAACTCTCAACCTTATTCATTGAGACAGATAACAAGAGAGGAAATGAAAAAAAAAAAACAACCACGAACTAAACCAAAACCAAAATTATAACTCTAAACAAACAAAGCAACGAGATTCTCGGGAAACAAAGGAAGCAGTTATTGAGAGTCTCAACATAACTACCATAGACCGGATAAAGTACCGATAGCCAGTCAATGACTCAGTCAGCAAGGGTCATCCGAACTACTGAACTAGAAGATGACCGAGCTAAAGCCTCCATAAGAAGAATCAACTTTATGAGGTACCATATTGCTCCAAGTAGTTCTCGTAGAAATAAAAGAAGAACCAAGTAGTTTTGAGTCAATAAGTTGCCTAAGAGCTTTAACCAAAAATGTCTCGTCACCTGAGTGTGCCCGTCTCCAGCGATCCTTACTAAAAGGGACCAAGTGAGTGCTACGAAGAAGGGATAAGATTTCTTCGAACTCCCCAAACATCCTACCCCTTAAGGGGCGTTTGGTTTGCATATTTTTATTCTCTGTGATTTGCATTTTGTTTAAAGGATTTTGCATTATGCAGCAATTGCATTTGTCAGGATTTTGTCAAATAATTTACATTATCTTATAGATCCCTCACTTAAAAAATAACAGCAATCAGTAAAAAGAATGATAAAAATACTAGTTGATTACTTAAAAATCATAAAACCTCAACTTAGTTAGATGTTTAAATGTAGGTTTGAAAATTATAATTCAAAAGTGATATAAAGAAAATACTATATATACTTAAGTTATTATTATTATTATTATTATTATAATACATTTTGTATAAAAAAAAAAAAGATAAATATAAGTTGCAAGTGATTTTGATTACTTTAAAACATAGAAATTTGATGAAGAGAAGATTAATTGGGTTTCTTGGAGAAAAATCACTGCTCCCTGAAAGTTTGAATGTTTGATGGATTAGGGTTGGAAAAATTGGGGTGTCTTGTTTCCAAAAATCTCAGTCTTCTTTCCAAATATTTTCTTCAACATCTCCTTTCTATTTTCTACCAATGTCACCACAACGTTATCGTCACTCTCAGAATTTCATCTTATCTAATTCAAGTTTTTAGATTATAGTGGTTGAGTGACAACAGATTATATTCCAAACCCAAACTATGTTCGTATCCTAAATTCAAAAGAAAGTTTGCTCCGAAAGCCACAAGATTTGTGTTTATAGCCTCAAGACTTCATTAAAGCCAACAATCGTTTAATGCCTAAATGAGTTTTAGCTCACATTCATCAAAGGTTGATTTCTACATGAAGTGAATTGAAGTCTGTGAAGTAGAACTCTCAGAATTTCATTTTATATGTCGGCAAAAACTTCGCGTGAAAGTTTGCAGGAAATATGTTAGGGGATTATTCGGCGGCACAGACAAGAATAGTTATGTAGACCGATTGCAAGCAATGTTCATGCGTTACACGCACATTATGAATCAAAACATTGATTTTGAAGAATGCTAAGGAGTGTTGACTGTACACATTGGTCATATAGAAATTTTCTAAGGGCATGAAGAGGTCAATAAATGCAAGACAATCATGATCATCCTTATGATAGAAGCAGTTGCATCCAAATATTTATAGTTTTGGCACACATTCTTTGTTGTCTCCCTCCAACAACAATATCAACGAGTTTCATCAATCATCATTGAATAATGACGTTTGGAATGAGATCGCACTGGAGTTTCCGTTTTATAATTAACGGAATAGAACACAAATATGGATACTATTGCGCCGACGGGATATTCCACATGTGGGCAACTTTTTGCAAAAAAAAAAAAAAAATTGTGCCCTAATGATGAAAAACGATTAAGATTCAAAGTAGCACAAGAGTCGACAATAAAATATATTGAACGAGGTTTTGTGTTTTCAAAGCTCGTTTCACTATAATAAACAATCTCACATGACCATGGAGCCCACAAATAATAAGACGGGCAAAGTATGCTTGTATCGTATTATATAATATGATCTTACAAGACGAAATATATGCGGCATGTACATTTCAAAAAGAGAACTTCCATCTCAATAACATTCTACTTCCAATAAATTATATCTGCAGACGTTATTGAAGATTCGTAATTGAAAATCACACAATAACTTTTGATCGAATCTCAGGAAACATATTGTAAATGTCCATATACTTAACTAGTTTATGAACCCACGCATTATGTGGATAA
This sequence comes from Centrapalus pauciflorus, assembly GCA_020465985.1. Taxonomy (NCBI): domain Eukaryota; kingdom Viridiplantae; phylum Streptophyta; class Magnoliopsida; order Asterales; family Asteraceae; genus Centrapalus; species Centrapalus pauciflorus. The sequence goes on from JAANYP010004071.1 coordinate 31,968, forward strand.
ATTATAATAAAAATTTGGTTACAAAAAATTTACGTAAAATTAAAATTAAAACATATAAATATTAAATATTTATAAAAATACATAATAGTATGGTTATTTGTCGTAGTCATTATTATTTTAACAGTATTTATCTTTTTAACAATTTTTAGTATATTTTATTTTGAAATTTATATGTACTTAATAGATATAATTTAAATTTTCAATTTTATATAAATCATAAATTATGTGTGTGTGTCTATATATATATATATATATATATATATATATATATATATATATATATATATATATATATATATATATATATATATATATATATATATATATATATATATATATATATATATATATATATATATATATATATATATATATATATATATATATATATATATATATATATATATATATATATATATATATATAGAGTCAGGTTCAAAAAGGTACCTCTCGAAATCAAGTGCACCCGAAGGTACCGACCTTAAAAAACTTTTTTTTTAAATTTTTTTCTCATAACCATGTTTAATCTAATGTTATACACATGATATATGAATTTCACATACATTCACACTTTCTGTGTCCTTAAAAATTATGTGAATGCTCAATGCATATTGATGTGAATGGTCATCCATGTGAATGGTGTGAATGACCATTCACATGATCTTTTTTTACCATTCACAAGATTTATGATGTTGCTTCTTTTGAAAAAAAAGTCTTATAATGTTGTCTTATACACGTCTATTCAAAAAAAATATATGTGAATGATCATTCACATAAGGGTACGCTGGGTACGCTGGAATCTTACAGGTACGCTGATGAACCTGATTCTATATATATATATATATATATATATATATATATATATATATATATATATATATATATATATATATATATATATATATATATATATATATATATATATATATATAATTAGAATAAACAAAATGTAATGAAATATAATTTTATTAATATTGTATTATGTTACTTTTAACTTATTTAATATTGTTTGTATCATCTTTATTTATGTTATATTTTAATAAATTTATAAACACGTAATATCTTTTATACAGACATATAGATAAATATGTATAATATTTAATTTGATGTATTTGTATTATATTAATAATAATAACCATAAATAACAAATTGTATATATTTTTTATTTTATATTTGTATTTGTATTTTCAGGTGGAACGTGGAGGCGACATTTCGAATTTTGTTTTGTCATTAATTGTATATATAGATTTAGATTTAGACGGCTAGCTCATAATTTTATTTCTAGTTTCTTAGGGTGTGTTTAGTTACCTCAAATTTACAAAATTTTCATCTCATTTTTCAAAAAAAAAAAAAAAAAAAAAACTTGTTTGCTTAATAACTATTTCAAAAATTTTCATTTTACTTTTTAAAATACCACTTTTCATATTTTCTCTATTACTATTCTATTATCTATCCTGTATTTCTTTATATTACTTTATTTTTTCCCTTACTTTTCTATCAAATATCTTTTTTTTCTTATTTTATAATCATCCACCTTATTTCTCTTAAAACTAAAACTTAATAATCTAAACAAATTTCACTTTTTATAAAAGGGTTAAAGTCATACAAATGTATGTTACTTTATTGAAATTATCGATATGACTAATTTACTTTTTCTTTTAACCGAATGATACTTATACTCAAAGGTTACATGTCGATATGGTACGTATGACTGGTAACTATGCTGACATGACGGTTTTTGCTGATTCAAACGATGACATGGCATATTTTTTATGACATGACAATTACATTAGTCATACAAATGTATGTTAATTATCAAAATTATCGATAATTTCAGTCACCAAATGTACCAAATCAACAATAAAATCGAAGTACGAGTATCATCCGGGTAAAAAAAAATTACGTTAATCATATCGATAATTTCAGTAAAGTAGCATACATTTGTACGATTTTATCCCTTTATAAAAACCCTTGTTTTTTAATAAAGGGTTAAAGTCATACAAATGTATGTTACTTCACTGAAATTACTTAAATGACTAATCTAGTTATTTTTTTATCCAATTGGTACCTATACTTAAAATTTCTTGTTGAGATGGTACTTTTGATTACCGATTCTACCAGTAATGATCTTATGTTTGTGTTTTTAAAAGTATGAAAAGGATCTATATGGTTATGTTGATTTTCTAAATTATTTATATAGATCAAAATCCACATAAATCCACGTTGTACTCCAAAATAACTTGTTGGTATAGTACGTGTAACCAGTAACTATGTTGATATGGTTATCAACATAAGCATTATGTCATTAAAAACTCGTCACGTTGTCATTTGAATCAACAAAAACTGTCATATCAACATATTTGCTGGTTACACGTACCATATCGACAATTTACAACTACCATCCGGTAAAAAAAAAAGTTAATTAGTCATTTAGGCAAATTGAGAAAATTATGATACATTTGTACAACTTTAACCCTTTAATAAAACTCTAACTTGAAAACTGAAATTGAAAAATGTCTTTTAGTTTAACTTTCTTGTAAATTTTCATTTCGTAATTCCAAATTTCAAATTTCCAATTTCGTATTTTTTAACTTTTATTATGTGATTATTTGAGTTAGTTTTTTATAAAATTAAATATTTAAAATTCAATTATTAAATATAAATGAATTTAATTTTTTTAATAAAAAATTAAGAAATATAGAATATTTAGAATGTTGAGTTTCCAATGTTTAAAATTAAAATGGTAAAAAGAGAAAAACTAATGCGACTTTGAGATCTCCAAATTGATGAATTTGAAAGGGATGAATACACATTATCCTAAACAAAGGTTTGGTACGGCAGTATCATGAAATACGAACAAAAAAAAAAGAAGGAAAAACGAACAAACATTATTAGTTAGTGATATTTACACATAAAATTGATCTAAAAAAAAAGGAAAAACGAACAAACATTATTAGTTAGTGATATTTACACATAAAATTGATCTTTCAATATTCAGACCATCCAAACTATAATATAAAAACTCCTCGAATAATTGTGTCTACCATTACAAATCCTTTATGTATTATGATCCGAACACAATCTCATAAATGGATTAAAAAAAGAAATATAGAAATCTTCCAAGAGCTCCAAAAGTATAAAGTTTAGTTTATTAAATAATATAAACATTACTTTTCTTAAAATAATAATATTCTAGACAAATTCGTAAAATAGAAATATGGTTTATACTTTATAATTCTTCTACATTCTACACACAAGCTTTAACAACTAATAATAAAAGGGCATTGCTACATGTACATTCATTTTCCTTAATTTTTACTAATCACACACCACTTATTCACATGATTTTTATTAATGACGTGAGACTTAATAAATAAAAGTTAATCTCTTCTCAAATTAAGAAGAATGGTGTGTGATTAGCGGTGTGCGGACAGAATTGGCCATGATAAAAACGTAAATCTTGGTAGGTAGGATACAGGGGGAAGAATATAATCATATAAGTCCGGAGTGTGGACTAATTTACCTAACCTTTTCCTTCTAATTAAATAATAAGATATTTGATTTGATTTATTAATAAAAACAATTCTGAGACGTGGACAATTTACTTAATAAAAAAAATTATGCGACGTGGCCACTTTACAACCTGTGATAAAATCATGAATTAAGTTCTGTTACTACATAACCGTATAATTTGAATAATGATTTGTCTAATAAATTACAAATATTAGAATAATTATAAAATTTGTTAATAAACTATGAATATTATTAAAGAGATTATAGATTATAGAATGGAAAGTTATATAAAACATTTAATTCCAAATGATGAACGCGAAAACTATCATAAAATCCTTATCTTTATTTATAATTGATAACAATACAAAATTGAGATATGAAAAATCCTTAACTTTATTAATAATTACTATCAACCCTTAAAATTAAAAATTTTCATTTTTCAACTATCCTATATTAACCATTAAAAAGTTATTATATTAACCTAGAGTTGGTAACATAACTTCTAGAACATAATAACTATTAATAAATTATAAATTACACATGTTAAAATAAGATTACGGCAATTGCATGTCTAATTAAGCGTCAAGTGACAAATTATTTACATTTTTTCATAGAATAGATGGATTTACCTGTACAATAGCGAACTGGTTTACGAACCTACTTGTTATTTATAAAATTGTAACAAGAAAATTAAGTTATTGGACGGATCTTATATATTATTAAATATATTAGAAAGCAATCAAATGAGCATGTGTCTTAAAAATAAAAAAAATGAACAAAAATCATAAAAGTTCAAAAAAGGATGCTACAGCCAAGTCAGTTTTATTATTTAATTGGTTTTAATATATATTTAAAAATAATCTTATCTTTTAAAAATTCAACCATTATGGGACATAACAAGTGGCAAAAGCAATTGGAACATGAATATTGAATATGAATCCATCCATCTTTCTCTATATAAACTATGCTAAGAAGTAAGAACCCCATGCACAAATCATGGCTTCCCTTCCAACATCAACACCTCCCACTAAAACCTTTTCTTCTGCTTTCACTTCCACTCCACCAGTAGCCTCTTCTTGGTCGCTCTTCACAAAAACCTCCAAGAAACATACCCTTAACTCACTCAAACACAGAGTCTCTTGCTCTTCTTCTGAAAACTCCCTCAACAATGTCGATCGCCGAAACGTTCTTCTTGGTCTCGGTGGTCTTGCTGGAGCTGTCAACTTCACCTCTGTTCCATCTGTTGGTGCTGCACCACTCGCCGCCCCTGACATTTCTAAATGTGGCACTAACCCTCTTTCTGGGTTTAGACCCGGCGAGAGTACTCCTACCGGCGGCGACTGTTGCCCGCCTGACTCCAGCAAGATTATCGACTTCGAGTTCCCCAAGAACCAGACTTTTAAGGTCAGACCAGCCGCCCATTTGCTTAGCCCTAAGTACATTGCTAAGTTTAACGAAGCCATTAAGCGTATGAAAGAACTTCCCGCTGATGATCCACGCAACTTTCTGCAACAAGCACACATTCACTGTGCTTACTGCAATGGCGCCTATACTCAGTCGTCAAGTGGGTTTCCCGATATCGAAATCCAGATCCATAACTCATGGCTCTTCTTTCCTTTCCACCGTTGGTATTTATACTTTTACGAGAGAATCATGGGGAGTTTGATCGATGATCCCACTTTCGCTTTGCCATTCTGGAACTGGGACACTCCCGCCGGAATGACAATTCCCAAATACTTCAACGATCCAAAATCCGCACTTTTCGACCCAAAAAGAAACCAAGATCATTTAAAAGCAGTCGTTGATTTGGGTTACAATGGGAAAGACACTGACGCCACTGATATCGAGAAGGTGAAGAATAATCTCGCCATCATGTACCGTCAGATGGTCACAAATGCCACGGACCCTACAGCGTTCTTCGGCGGTGAGTATCGTGCCGGAAGCGAACCTATTAGTGGTGGTGGCTCCGTCGAGCAAAGCCCACATACTCCCGTTCACCGATGGGTTGGTGACCCGAGAGAAACAAACGGTGAAAACCTTGGAAACTTTTACTCCGCCGGCCGTGACACTCTGTTCTACTGTCACCATTCCAACGTTGACAGAATGTGGTCGTTGTGGAAGATGTTGGGAGGAAAACATAAAGACATCACCGACGCCGATTGGCTGAATACCTCGTTTGTGTTTTACGATGAAAACAAAAATCTTGTTCGTGTTTATGTTAAAGATTGTTTGCTTACTAACCAGCTAGGATACGACTACCAACGAGTCGACGTTCCTTGGCTAAAGAGCAAGCCAGTTCCACGTGCACCAAGATCCGGAATCGCTAAAAAGCTTGTCGGAAAAGTGAAAGCAACGAACGATGTTTCCTTCCCTGTTAAGCTCGACAAGATCGTAAAGGTTTTGGTTCCGCGACCCAAGAAATCACGAAGCAAGAAGGAGAAAGAGGAAAAAGAAGAGCTTTTGATCGTGCAAGGCATCACATTCGACAGCGAGAAATACGTGAAATTTGATGTGTATGTGAACGACGAAGACGACGATGCAAGTGCGCCGGATCAGACTGAGTTCGCCGGAAGTTTCGCGCAGTTACCACACAAGCACAAGGGGAAGACGATGAGCAAGACCAACTTCCGTGCGGGACTGACTGAGCTGCTGGAGGAGCTGGAGGCGGACGACGATGACAGTGTTTTGGTGACGGTGGTTCCAAGATCTGGGTGTGAAGACATCACCATTGATGCCATCAAGATTATCTACGCTTAGTTTCAAGATTTGACGACTTGCCATCGTTAATTATGTTTGGTTAATGATCTTAGAACTTTGCTTAATTAGCGTAAATTATTATTATCAGTTAATTTGACCCTTGATTAGTGGCAAGGGTTTGTACGTGTTTGTCTGCGGAAAGTTTGGGTTCAGGTCGGACTTCCATGTCATGCATGGGTCTGATCCAGAATAAATTGACCAGTCTGAGTCGAGAATGGTGTATCTTAACTTGGGGTTTGGATGGACTTTTCACCCCAAGTTTTATTAGTGATAATTTAAAATAAATTACTCTATCCCAATCTAATTATGTTTTATTTCATTTTTACAATATTTCACTGCTATAATTTACATTGATTTATTTTTAGGGTTTATTTATGAAAAAAACCAACATGTTTTCACGTTTTTTGCGTTTTTGTCACTCCATGTTATTTTTTTCCATAAAAAATTTCAAGTTATTCTTTTCTTATTGGTTTAGTGAAATTTGGACATTAGAACCCGGTTTTTCAAGTTTTTAAAACCCGGTTCACAAATTATAACCGGGGTCTAATGTCTAAAATTTCACTAAATCAATAAGAAAAGAATAACTTGAGGTTTTTATGGAAAAAAATAACATGGAGGGACGAAAACGTAAAAAACGTTAAAACATATTGGTTTTTTTTCATAATAAACCCTTATTTTTAAATATGATGTTATTAAATAATTTAAAACAATAAAAAAATATGTATAAAATATCATTCTGTCTCAAACAAGTATGCAGTGGCTATCATTTATATTAGTATAAGCTTTTGTATGATAATTAATCAACTGGAATAATAGTACCGTGTTACAATAATAAAAAAGTCTATAGTTTAAACACTCCAGCTTGACTATTATTTATTAAATTGATTGATCGATTCAAATAATAAATTCGAAGGTCATTGGTCAACTTTTATATAATAACTTGTTTGGAAACAAAGCTACATGAACAACCCTAGTCATAAAAACAAGGGTTTATAAAATTTAACATATCACTGTAAAAGATATTGATTTGTATTTGTTTTGTATTATGACTAGTATATTAATTCATATATTATATAGATTATTTTAAAAAAAATTATAAAATAACATTATATTTATAATAATAATAATTTCCGTTTATCGTAATATACTAATAATAATATGCTATATAAATTAGTATGGACATTGCTATATATACACTCATCTCTTATTAAATTTTATTAATCACACACCTCTTACTCACATGATTTTTGTTAATGACATGAAACCCAATGATTAAAAGTTAATCTCCTCTCACATTAAAAAGGAGGTGTGTGATTAGCGGGGGTGTGTATATAGAATTACCCATTAGGATTAAAATGTTAACTATTAAAGTTTTATGGTTGAAAGAGTAAAAGTAATTTAAATAGCTTTTTTATATTAAATAAACTAGTAATATTTATAATTGTATTCCTAAATTAAAAGAATATAGAAGTAATTAGACGTGAAATATATATAGTAATATAGATACGTTTTATTTTGAGCATATGAAAATGCTTTTGCTTCTTTATTTTCAAAATTTTAATAATTCATTGAACTATTAAGTTTTTGTAATCTATTTTTAAAGTTTATATAATAGAAATGGGTTCCACAAAAGATGGTGTCTTCCGAGGACTAAAAGAATATTTCGTTTACCTTCTAATAGTCATATAATATAGTTTTATTTAATTATGAAAATAATAAATATGAAAAAAATATAAATTAAAAGTGTGTGAGTAAAGTAACTTCACTTTACGTGACAAAAAGTAATCATTGCATACATATTGGAAAGAAATATAATGAAATTTGGTAACGTAAAACATATTACCTTATGTGATAATTCAGTTTTTGTAACGAAATAAAATACATTAAAAAAATAATAAAAAGTAGAAATAAAACGTAAAATATTAGTCGTCACCTAAATGCGGTAACGAAAACGTTGGGTATATTGGTCTTGTGGTTTTTTTGGGTAAAACTTGAGAAAATGGTTAGTTATTTTCTATTTTTGTAATTATCCCTAGAAATAACCTAATTTAAATGGAATTACCAACCTTATTAACAATTACCACCATTGTAAATTTACTTTTCAGTCAACAAAAATGATCAATCTCCGTACTTTTTCTTCTTCCTTGTCCCGAGTTGTAATGATTAATGTGGTTTGTTTTCGTATCTTCGAGTTATATTGTTGTTGTTTTGGTTTTTCTCGACAGACTGTGTTTTGTACTTAGATAGATTTGTGTTTTTCATTTTTGTTTTCTGGCCTCCTCTTCTTTCTTTTAAATCTTATAAAAGATTTGGATGGTTTTTAACTTCTTTGTGCGTTCTCTTTTTTAATAAGTTCAAAATTATTTTTAAAAAAATAAGTAAAATAAAAATAAGGAGTAGGTAGAAAACAAAAGTAGGTAATGACTTGGTGATGGATGGGAGATTCTTTAATCTTCCCACTATGTATCCACTTGTCATTCAATTAATGGCTGACAAAAGCTATATGTATTCATTCATTGTTCAATACCCACCAGGCCAGTGGCCATCACTTTCTATAATTGAGACTTTAATAAATATGTTCATATTTATATACTAATTTAAAACAAATAATTTTTAAAACATGTTATATACATGCTTCTACTTCACACACCCCAATATTTTATTATAATAATATTATAAGTTCAATAAAACATTAATAATGTATAAAAAAAATTTAATTTTTATTGAAGTCGTAACATCTAATCATTCAAATTACCATATCGCTACCATAAATGTTAGATTACCTTACAGAGCTTATAGCGATCAATAAGATGCTTGCTTCAAATATTTTTGTTCTTAAGAAAATTAGAAACTCCAGAAAAAAAAAAAAGACAATAAATTAAGGTATTAAACAACTATGAGAGATTACTTAATATGTCTTGTGATATTATTTAAATTTAATATATTTTAATGATGTGAGATTTGAGATTATATTTTCATTGTTTTTTTAATCAAAATTTCCATTGTTTACTCTTAAATGTAATTACTTAATCATGTACTCAAGTATAATTTGATATTTCATCATATATTTCTCTCTTTTCTATTACTATTTATGATAATACAATCTATTTTTTATAATTATATATTATATGATGGAGTTATATATCATATGATTGATATGAAAGAGTGTTGAAAATGATACGTCGAAAAATTGTAGCATTTTATTTTATATTATTTTTTCCACTTTATAACTTCATCTCGATGTCCCATGATGCAACAACCCCTCAAATATGCATGTGCAGTATGCAAATAGGTCACATCTAATTCTCCACCAAACATTTAAGAGTAATCATAATAATAAATTAATCACATAAACTATAATAAATAAATAGGAAATCAAAAATTAAAAGTTTACTATAAAGATTTCATAAATGGTCTTTGTATTTGTAAAAAGATGAAATTATTCTCAAAGTTAACCCTAATTTTAACGATAGTTAGTTTGAGTGACCAAATTCAAACAAGTATTACAGTTTATGGACTATTTATATATACTTACTTTGCGTTAGTAACAAAATTTGTGAGTTATATAATACCACAAGGACCATTAGTTGTTATATCATCTTCTAGTTTCCTCTCTCTCTCTCTCAAATCGTTCATGTGTAGAAAAGGATCCTTGTTTATAGAGAAAATCTGAGCGCATTCTGAAATTATACGAGACGTTTGTTAGAAAGACAAATTATTAATCAGGACACTTGAGTTATTAATATAAAGGGCAAAGTACATTTTTGACCATTTAACTTTCAGATTTGTCTCATTTAACCACTAAACTATAATTTGAACCGATTTAGCTACAAAACTATTTTTTTACGTATACATTTAGCCATAAAACCTTTTTTTGTTTACCGATTAAGCCACTACAAATTATTCACATTTGTCTACTAAACCGCTACTGCAATGTCAAAGTTAGTTGGTGTTTGTCTCTAAAGTAAGAAGCATCGTGAGTAAATTGAAAGAGATGTAACCGTGTGTAAGCATAGATGTACTTATAATCTAGTCAAGTCATTAGGGTGTGTGAAGGGATGGCGATTTTAACCAACACGTGAAATGGACAACCATCTTTGAAATCGTCCGTATAAAAAAATTACGTTTTAATGTATATTTTTATAAAAAATATATGAGTTAACAGTGTTAAGGGGAATCCAAATCATAGTCCATTTGGATGCTTTGGGCAGAAATTGTCCGCGATGCCATGGGAAGGTACCGGGAAGATTGTTAACAGGGAATTCAAGAGAATGTATGTAAGAGAGAGGGTTCCATACATCAATTATTGAATCAGTCCCCGGACCACAAAAACAATCTAATTAATTACCAATGGGGTTTAGCCCATTTGGTAAGAGAGTGGATTTGTAAGTGAGACGTCACGGGTTTGATTTCTGTCGGAAGGCAAGTTGAAATTTAGGTGTAGAAAGTAAGTCTTGAGATAAAAAGAGTAGTCTAAGAGTATGATAGTTTGTCATTCAAATTTAAAAAAAAAAACACAATCTAATTATACAAAACACATAAATCCAATGAAGTGGGCCTTGGCCCGGAATATAAGGGAGTGCTCCGTTGTCGCTCTCTCGGGTAGTGGATATATTTAAATTACCTAATGGTCCTTTTTAAGTATATTTAATTATGAAATAATTGTTTTTTTAAATTTAAGGACATGCAATAATCGATTTAATATACTAACTAATTTCATTTCATGGTCCTTTTAAATATTATACTAATAGTAGAGGGGGTTTAAAAGTTTATTTTGAAACATGTGGTACTTAAAAAACCTAATGGGTTTAGTCCATTTGGTATGAGAGTAGTATGTAATAAAGAGTTCACAGGTTCGACTCCACTTAAAGACAAGTTGAAATTAAACTTAGGTGGAAAGAGTAAGTTCTAAAGTCCCCACTTGAAGCAAATGAGTAGTTAGGAGTAGGAATAAGATAATTTGTCGTTTAAAAAAAAAGTGGTACTTAAAAAGGAACGAAAACAATAAATTGCGAGTAAAATGCAACTTAAAGCTTTTGTATATTAAATATCACTGAAGACAATCGATTTAAACAAACCAAAAGCATATGTAAAATAGAAGACGATTGGGATTGAGCTAGTTACCTTTGCACAAAATTGTTGGTTGCTGTTGATTCTAACTGTTTGAAACTTTACACGTTTGGCATGAAAGTAATTTTAAAAATGTGGCAAATTTCAGATGAACAGAACAATAGGGAATAATATAAATCATCATTAAAAAGTAGTAATAACAAAGAATTGAGAGGGTGGTGCAATCAGCAATTTGGTGATCGAGCACACAATTATAGGCTACTACTGCAAAGGGTGGTGGTACTTTCATACTTGAAGGTATGTACGTTGTTGTACTACACCACTAACTTGCGGTACAATCTCTTGGTTCCTAATTTTCATTCACGTAATAATAGATTAAATATAAGTGGAATATTCACTTGACATAGATCAAGTGGCCACCACTTAGGGATGACAATTTGAGTCCATTTAAGCAAATGGTTCAAACAGGTTGACAACCAAAAGTCATAAATTTTACATGATTATGAAATTTTTCTCAAAGAACATTTTTTTTAATACACCGTTTTATAAATTTCCATCTTAAAAAAAATTATGTTCTATGTTAATTTTTGACAATAGGTCCATTTAATTCTTCGGCCCGTTTGACCCGTTGGGTCAAGATTGCCACCACATAGGTGGGGGAAGCTTTCCCCTTGGTTGAGGTCTCTAGTTTGAAACTTGCAAATGCTGTTTCTCTTTAGGTAAAGGTGTGCGGGTTTAGTTCCCACCCTCACACATGTGTCAATCACTAACCACTAATATTAGCTATTATATATATATATATATATATATATATATATATATATATATATATATATATATATATATATATATATATATATATATATATATATATATAGGGTCAGGTTCTATGGGGCACCTGTATGCATTGTATACTTTGGGAACCTGTATGCACCGTTAGATCTTGAATTTTAATGGTTCAGATTGTAGTGGCAAAAGAGTAATTAACTTGAAAATGGGTGCACGGGTGCATAACTTCTCGCGCGCGGAAGGGCAAAATCGGAAGATGCTTTAATTCAGAAAATATTATATCCGAATCTAAACAAAGATGATGCATCTTCATCCAATTTATTGGATTCGTCTTGCATCTTCATCCAATTCAATTTCAAACATGATGCATTTCGACCATATTCATCATCGTCTTTGTTCCATCATTATGCATCACCAAAATCGTGATGCATTTCGGCCATATTCATCCTCGTTTTTGTTCCATCATTATGCATCACCAAAATCGTGATGCATTTCGACATTTAAACGTGGATTTATGGGAAGGTGGTTGATCATTTTATTTAGTTTCCTAAATAAATGATAAATATTAAATTAAATTTTATAATTTAACAATATATTATTAAGGAATCCCAAAATGCCCTTAATGCACCCTTTGTAAACAAGCAATGCATTTTTGGTTCCCATTTGGTTCCCGATGCATATGGTGCCCCATAGAACCTCAATCTATATATATATATATATATATATATATATATATATATATATATATATATATATATATATATATATATATATATATATATATATATATATATATATATATACTGAGGTTCTATAGGGCACCACGATGCATTAAGAACCGGTGGGAACCAAAAATGCATAATCTATTTACTAACGATGCAATAAAGGTAATACGGAAATACTAATTAGTTTAAAAAATTAATTAATCTTTTAATTAATAGATTAGTTAGAAAATTGGAAACTAAGTAATATCATTAACCACTTTCCCTATTTTCTTCCACCTATCCCTCCCTCACCTCTCTCTCTCAAAATCGACGGCCACCATCATTTCTTCTACCTCAATCTCGCCGGCCACCACCTCTCTCTCTCTCAATCTCGCCGACCTCCATCATTTATTCTCCTCCAATCTCGCCGGCCTGCATCACGAAGTTGATAAACAATGCATCACTATGATGTGTCTTATAAAAAAAGATGAATGCACACTAAAAATTCACGATGATGTTGATGTTTCTGGTTCACGATGTTTCCGGTGATAAATCTTGATGTTTACTGGTTCAAATATGTTGCACAACAGCAATGCCTCACGATGATGTTTCTGCTTCAAATGATAAATGTTGAAGTTTTTGGTTAAAAAATGATGCACATTAGCGGTGCATCAAGATGATGATGAACATGTTGAAGACGGTGATTAACACGTTTAAATTCCAGATATGCATCACGATGATGAACACGTTCAAGATGAAGATGAACACGTTGAAGCCGATGAACACGTTCAAGATGAATATGAACACGATGATGCATAACCTAGGAAAGATGAATACAAAGATGCACAGTCAATGAAGATGATGAAGCATCATGTTGGATTTTGTTCAATTGAAATTATTAAATTAGAGAAGTGTATTTTATAAATTTATTAGCATTTAATACGTGATTATTGAATTAAATATTCAATCAATATAAATTTAATTTTGAGTTGACTTGATATATTATTTTTTTCCCATGATACCCTTATGCACATCTAATATGTAAATCGTGCATCATGATGCGTACAAAAATTTCATCTTTATTACCCTTTTGCCATTGTAATTTTAACCATTCATTTTCTAGATCTAACGGTGTATATAGGTTCCTAAGTTGCACGATACACACAGATGCCCCATAGAACCTAACCCTATATATATAGGATTATATATATATATATATATATATATATATATATATATATATATATATATAGTTCACATGAAACCCCTCATTACCGTGAGAACGTGAGAACCACTCTAAAATTTGTGCATCCACTGTATATAAAATTGTGCATTTGATACTAAATTAAATGTTTTCGATATATTTATGCATTTCATGTAAAAAATTTACGCATCTCATGCTATAATTTATGCATTTTATGTACGAATTGTGCATTTAAGAAAATTTGTGCATTTGATGGTCAAATTTGTGCATTTAGTTTATAATTTAATGAAATATGATTTTTGAATGTAATTTTAGTGTTAAATTATGAAATTTATTAATATTTAAGACTAATAATGGTTTTAAGTAAAACTTTTAAATTTTAAATTTGTGCATTTGATGTACAAATTTGTGCATTTTAGAGTGGTTCTCACGTTCTCACGGTAATGAGGGTTCTTGCCGGACCCATCCCTATATATATATATATATATATATATATATATATATATATATATATATATATATATATATATATACATACATACATATATATAGATGGGATCATTGCAGAACCTAAATTTAGTGTAGAACTGTAGAACCAATATCGTCCATAGATTAGAATAATCTAATGGTCTTGATTAAAAGAGTTAAGTTTGGAATTAGTGAAAAAAAGATTGGTAATAGTGATATTTTAATTCTTGGAGGGGTAAAAAAGGAAAAGATTGGAAATAGCAAAAAGATTGACATTAGCAAAATAAATATCTTTTTTCTTTAAATTAAAATAACATTAATATTATTAATTTTTAAATCAAAAAATTATACCATAAAAACGAGAATTTTATACTCTTTAAAACGAGACCGGTCATGATATATTTTTTTCGAAAAAATTTTTCGTGTTTATTTTTCGTAAAAAAAAATTACCCAGACCACGATGCAATATATCATGGTGAGATAATGAGATCATTCGATATCGAATGAACACTTTGATATCATATATTTAACGTCAATGCAACACTACATATACGCTCATTATTAACAGAGCTAAAATAATAGTCACAATTAGTAGTCAAAGTTGGTGGATTTAACGAGAACGGTTATGATATATATATTTTTTATTTTTCGTAAAAATTTTTTTACCCAGACCACGATGCAATATATCATGGTGAGATCATGAGATCATTCGATATCGAATGAACACTTTGATATCGTATATTTAACGTCAATGCAACATTGCATATACGTTCATTACTAACAGAGCCAAAATAATAGTCACAATTAGTAGTCAAAGTTGGTGGATTTAACGAGAACGGTTATGATATATATTTTTTTATTTTCGTAAAAAAAATTTTACCCAGACCACGATGCAATATATCATGGTGAGATCATGAGATCATTCGATATCGAATGAACACTTTGATACTGTATATAATTTTTTTTTTGAACAGCTGATACTGTATATTTAACGTCGATGCAACACTGCATATACGTTCATTATTAACAGAGATAAATAATAGTCAAAATTAGTATTCAAAGTTGGTGGATTTAACGAGAACAGTCATGAATATATTTTTTTGAAAAAAAAGTTACGTGTTTATTTTTCGTAAATTTTTTTTACCCATACGACCATTCGATATCAAATGAACACTTTGATATCGTATATTTAACGTCGATGCAACACTGCATGTCCATTATATATTAAAAGAGTAAAAAAAAAGTCAAAGTGGACAGTCAAACTTGGTAGGCTGCTATTAATTCAATGTTAATTGTATAATTACCATCTTATCCCTAGTGTTATATTATAATCTAATGATTTAGATTGGTTCTATGGTTCTGCACTAAATTAAGGTTCTGCAATGATCCAAACCCTATATATATATATATATATATATATATAGAGTATCTATGGGGCATTACGATCCATTGAGAACCAGTGGGAACAAAAAATACATAATCTATTTACTAAGGGGGCGTTTGGTTCGCTGGAATCTGACGGAATGGAATGGAATCTGTCAAAGGAATGGAATTCTGGAAGGAATGGAATCTGTCTGAATCCAAATACTATAGTTTGTTTGGTTGGCAGGAAAGGAATGGATTTCAGATATAATTTCTTAATTGTTTTCCGTTTGGTTGATAAATCTGTCAAAATGAATTTTTTTCTTGAAGTACAAAAATATTTTAAAACTATGATTTATTTAATCAATTTCTTTATAAAATAAATTTTTTATATTGCAAAGTCACAAAACAAATATCTTAAAATGTTATAACCAAAATAGATATAGTACAAAAGACAACTATAAACATGATTGTAATATATTTGGTCATTTATGATAGATAATTTAAGTATTGATTTTATATATATATATATATATATATATATATATATATATATATATATATATATATATATATATATATATATATTAAAGTTATTAAATGATTGTCAACTTTTCCAACAAAAATTACCCACGGTCAGTGGTAGTTTTTAAAAGAAAAAGTGGTAGTGGAACCAAAAACAGGAGGTGAGCTGGAGGAGAAGACGAGCAAAACCCTAGTCACCGCAGATGGAGCTGATCGGCGCCGGAGATGGAGCTGATCGGCGCCGGAGATGGAGGAGGTCGGCGGTAAGACGTCCAGCGGCTAGCAGATCGGCACCGGAGAGGAAGAACAAGTTTTTTTTGTGGCTGCTAGGGTTGAGAGTGAGCGGATGGTTGTCAAAAGGTAGGGGTGTTCAAAACCGGATATCCGAAATTTAGGATAGTGAATTGTGTCCGAATCCGAAATTTTGGATATCCGAAATTCCGGATTCGGATATCGGAATATCCGAAAATTCATATTTTTAATTTTTTTTAAAAAAATGAAATCAAATTTTTGAATATCTAAAACACAAATATTATATATCCAAATACATATTAAAGATAAATAGTTAATAAATCTATAATATTAAGATAAAACTCAAAAATATACATTAGAATAATAATAAACACTCAAATATTATGTAAATAATCAATACCAAAGATATAAAAAAAATAATTTTTTTTTGGATTTTCGGATATCGGATTATCCGAATATCCGAAATTTTGGAATTTTACTATCCGAATCCAAAATTTCGGATAATTTCGGATCGTATTTTTGGATTTTGTTTCGGATGCTCGGATTCGGATTTCTATAAACACCCCTATCAAAAGGAATTGAGAATGGAATTTAAATTCCTCTCATTTTGCTATGGAATGATCATTCCTTCAAAAGGGGGGGTTTTTTAAAAAATGTGGAATGGTCATTCCATTCCTTTGGACTACCAAACAACCCATCAGAATGGAAAATCCATTCCTTTTCCGCCAGATTCCATCAGATTCCAGCGAACCAAACGCCCCCTAAGTATGCAATAAGGGTAATACGGGAATACTAGTTATTTTAAAAAATTAATTAATCTTTTAATTAATAGATTAATTAGAAAATAGGAAACTAAATAATATCATTAATCACTTTCCTTATTTTCTTCCACCTTTCCCTCCCTCCCTCCCTCCCTCTCTCTCAAAACCGGTGACCTCCATCATTTCTTCCACATCAATCTCGCCGGCCACCACCTCTCTCTCTCTCTCTATGACCTCCATCATTTATTGTCCCTCAATCTCGCCTGCGTGCATCACAAAGTTGATGAACAATACTTCACTATGATGTGTCTTGTTCAAAGGATGAATGCACACCAAAAAATCACGATGATGTTGATGAATCTGGTTCATGATATTTACGGTGATAAATATTGATGTTTCCTGGTTAAAACATGTTGCACAGCAACAATGCATCACGATGATGTTTCTGCTTCAAAGGATGAATATTGATGTTTTTGGTTCAAACATGATGCACATTAGCAGTGCATCAAGATGATGATGAACATGTTGAAGACGGTGATTAACACGTTCAAATTCTAAATATGCATCACGTTGATGCATAACCTGGGAAAGAGGAATACGAAGATGCACAGTATGAACACGATGATGCATAACCTGGTGCGCCATATGAACACGATGATGCATAACTTGGAAAAGATGATTACGAAGATGCATAATCAATGAAGATGATGAAGCATCATGATAGATTTTTGTTCAATTGAAATTTTTTAATTTTAGAAGTGTATTTTATAAATTTATTAGCATTTAATACTTGATTATTGAATTAAATATTCAATCAATATAATTTAATTTTGAGTTGACTTGATATATTATTTTTTTCTCCAAAATACCCTTATGCGATCGTGCATCATGATGCGTAAACAAATTTCATCTTTATTACTCTTTTGCCATTATAATCTTAGCCATTCATTTTCTAGATCTAGCAGTGTATATAAGTTTCTAAGTTGTACGATGCACACACGTG